>JAZHYW010011313.1:0-59573 GCA_037355805.1 Ixodes ricinus | reverse complement strand
CAAATCTTAGTCTGGTATTCGTGCTCTTGTGGGTTCTTGCGGGTCCGATCATCAAATTATATGCCTATGTAGGAAATGCTGTCTAAAAAGAAAAAAAATTCGCAGGGTTCCTCCAAGGATCAATACGATTCTCAATGTTATTATTTCTTCCTAATTTTGTAATTACAAGTCGGAAAATACTGGTTTGTGAATGTATATTTTCTTGACATTCAGTAATATTATTTCTATGTTGTCTCAATATTTTATCTAATTTTCAAGCCGAAATAAAATTGGTTCGACAACAAATCATACTGCTGCGACTGTAACTTTCCTAATATATTCGTTCGCGATTTCATACTGAAATAAAGTTAAGCTTACGGCACAACATTTCTGTGATATTCTAATTATTACACATTATTACTAAACTTACGACACATAGTGCAGTTGAAAGTCATTCCGATTGTCAAATAGAGTAACATTTTGTACTGACTCTATTGAAGTGCTTACAAGATCACACATCCGCGACCGCATTGGCAGCGGAAATTGTCGCTGAAGGCTTTCTTCTTTTTGAGAACGTCCAGTAGAGAAGATTCGTCGTCCGGCGACAGAGGCGATCGCAGCCCTCCGTTTGATTCGAGGAATCGCTCGCAGATATATTGGTCCCAGACTGCCCGGTCGGCCGTGCGAGGCAGCTTGTCCACGGCAATACCCTTCTCCTTAAGAGACTGCAGCGCGACTGAATAGTCACAGTTATCGTGCCTGATGCCGTGTTCCACGAAGTCGGCACCCAGCATCTCCTCCGCGAGCGTCATTCGGATGGGCAGGAACTTGTTGATTAACTGCACGGAAATGAATACTGCTATTTACAATCATGCGAAAAGAACAGAAAAATATTAATACAATAATCATCGCACCCTGCTTTCATTTTGAAAGGTGTTTCCTAGAAACCAAGATTGTAGGTAGCTCGTTGGAACTTTGCTCTTTTGGGCAATATGATGCGAGTACAATACTGGAAAATGAGACCTCGGAGGAACATTAAAAATAAATGTGCATTTCTCTAGGATTTTTGAAAAAACAATTTATGTTATAAAATCGGCAATTTCTTGCACTTTTATAACGGCTCTTCGTTGGTTTTTGTGTTTTACTACTGGGTGATTCAAGGAGACGGCAGGCTCTTTAAAGCGACCGCATAATTCAGTTTCTTAACCTATCGCGCTACGATTTTGTGCAGCGTTGCCCCCAGATGGTGCATTTTTTTGTGTAAAATTTGCAAAGAGCGAATTTACTTGAGGAAAAAGTAAAGAAAGAAAAAGGCTTAGCTCCTATGGAAACGCAGCGACGCCACCGGTCTTCAAACAACACGGCGCCGTTTCGCACGGGAGACAAGAGATGGCGCAACACACGCCACCAACGAACGAGCACGCGGCGCCGAGAGCCGGCGTGTTTAGCAGACGATCTTTTCGACTCAAATGCGGCGCGCGTTCCGCAGGCGGCGACAGTCGCAGAAACAAAAACAGGCACGGTAACAACAAGGAACTGCAGTTCCTTGTCTGCTAAAGACGCCGGCTCTCGGCGTCGTATGCTCGTTCGTTGGCGGCAGTGGGCGTCGCGACCGCTTTCGCCATCTGTTGTCTCCCGTGCGAAACGGCGCCGTGTTGTTTGAAGACCGGTGGCGTCACTGCGTTCCCATAGGAACTAAGCCTTTTTCTTTCTTTACTTTTCCTCAGGAAAGTTCGCTCTTTGCAAATTTTACAAAAAAAAAGCACCATCTGGGGGCAACGTTGCACAGAATCGTAGCGCAATAGGTTAAAAAACCGAATTTTGCGGTCGATTTAAAGAGCCTGGCGTCTCCTTGAATCACCCAGTAGATGAGTACTAATTTGATTCGACTGTTTTTTTTTGTATTGTGATATATAAATAAAAACTACAATTTCAACTTGAGTTGGTATTCTTATACGCGAATTCTATACAGGTTCAAATTTCTTCATGACCGATTACAGAGACGACGTACCTGGTTCCATAAGACAGGTCTCACTGCAAAAGCTTTTTTCAATCATATTTAATTGAAATGTCTTTAACATTCTAGACTCTTCAAGGGGTTATCATGCAAAAGGTGTCCTTGTTTCTTATGCTGACGACAGAACTATTTTTATTGAGGGCCACACAGCGGATGAAATAGAGAGCACGGCAATAAAAGTCCTTTATAACATCGATTTGTGGACGAAAGTGAACGGGCTAAAAATAAACGCGGATAAAACTAAATGTGTGTTATTTCGACCACGAAATAGACAAAAACCTAATTTACTTCAATTAACTTTACGCTCCTCAACTCTTCAAGTGGTAAAGTCGGTAAAAATATTGGACGTTTATTTCAGTGAATCGTTGTCATGGAATGAGCACGTTGATTATATACATCAAAAAGTTCGTAAATCTATTGGTCTCTTTGGTAAGAATCGTGATGTCTTTCCAACAAGTGTTCAATTACTTTTATATTATTCTTTGATTTAAACTCACTACGTCTATTGTCATTTAGTTTTGGGCCAAACAACGATGCAAAATCTAACAAAACTACTACTAACCCAAAAGAGGGTTCTTCGAATTGTCACAAATGTTCCATTCTTGAACCCTTCTCGGGAGCTCTTTCTTAAACATAACGTCTTTCCTATTGACCACTTGTACAAATTTCGCCTGCCGGTGATGTATAGTATGGCATTAAAACATAATATTTTCTTCCTTTTCGCACTGTCAGGCTTAGCAAAACTAGACCATAAATATGTCACACGTCATGGCGAAGTTTGGAGCGTTTCAATACCCCGTACGAATTACGGCTTTACATCATTAAAATACGCATTACCATCTCTACTTAATATACTCAAAGCCAATGATATCAGCATCTATGGGAGATCAAATGGAATGTCGACAAAAAATCATATTACAGACAACATAATTTTACCTCCAGTGCCTGAAGTTTTTGTATCTGTGGTGAAACTTGTTTCTACTTTAAAAATATTTATTTTGATGCATTCAAGCTGAGTGCAACAATGTGAATACTCGTGATGGTGTTTTAGTGCCCATTTTTGTGTTTGTTTTCGTTGTGATTACAATGCTGCTTTCCCGCCAAACTGTGTTAGGGCGTCAGGACCTCGTCAAGCTGCAACCGCAGCTTTTTGTCCTGACGTCCTCCCTTTTTGTACCAACCAGAATGGGAAATTAAGTGCATTATTATTATTATTATTATTATTATTATTATTATTATTATTATTGATTATTATTATTATTATTATTATTATTATTATTATTATTATTATTGGGAATTCTCAACGCGATATTCGTAAAAACTTTCTTCAAGAGCAGTATATTTTGCTCAAGAAGTACCAAATGCTTCGGTTTGTATTAATTGGCATATTGAACTGAAAGTATATTTTTTCCATTGTAATAAATAAATTTCCGTAACATTCTATAATCAGGAATGGTGTTGAGATTGTAGTTAGCGACCAGACAGAAGACAAGGCAGCTCGAGCCTAGATCCCGCACTGACCAATCGCGCTAATTGACCAATCCAATCAGATGCTTATTTATTAAAGTGTTTATGCACTTCCGTGGCTACATATTGGCTACCCGGACTGTGGGACATTCACTGCTGACCGACTTCGTGCCTTGGAGGATCGGCGAGCCCTCTGTATCTTGTCGCCTTCTTTTAAAATGAACGCTGAAGGCAACACAACTTTTTGGAAGCACCGAGCACGGCGGGAAAGACTACAGTCCCGATCAAGTTTCGTAAATTCTGGTCATCCGGTTCAGAGCTCTGGTGTCTAGCCGCCGAGTTCATATTTCAAACGGCCATCATTATATTATCGCCCACAAAGCCCGATTACATGGTCTCTGCTCTAGCCCAGTTGACGGTGGCCGTGGTACTGGACATCGGCCGTGGTACTTGACATCCTACCCTCGCCAGCACAGGAAGAGCCCTACGAAACACTGCAAACTGAGCTCATCCGGTGCACGTTGGAGTTCGAACATCGCCGTCTCCAGCAGCTCCCAACATCCCAGAAGCTGGGTGACAAAGATACCACATAATTCCTCCGACTCCTGGAGCGATCCCGAGGCAAAACAGCGACTATGGTTACCTACATCTTATGCGAGCTCTTCCTCCAAGTACTTCCTCAACAAGTGCGGATGACCCTGACCTCAGCAGCAACGGAACCACTCGCGGGTCGCGACACTGGCGCGCATAGCAGATCAGGTGATAGACGGCTACTCTCCCGGCATTTTGTCTGTTCATGAAAAGATGGCAACTCTCACGACCTTTATAGCTGCACCGCATCGCGACACTCAGTCACAAACGCCGGACTTGCTGGCAGCACATACACGCATGGAAAAGAAAAAGACGACCACAGTCGCGACTTACGCCGCATGCAGCAAGGCTCTAAAATGGGGCGTAGAGCAAATAGCACAGCAGCAAACTGTCAAGACAACTTCGATCATCTAACAAGCTAGGAGCCAGTTACTCTTACCGACCAACAGAAATGCTGGTATTACCGTCGTTATGAGAACGCAGCCCGGTTCTGCAGACAACCGTCTTCTCACTCGGAAAATCACATAAGACACCTTTTTAAAGGGACACTGACAGGGTGTTTATGCTCGCCGAGGTTTTAAGTTGTACAAGACATATGAGAGCTTAACTACCCAAAACACAATTTGCGACTCGAAATTCGGTTTCTTTCCGCCCCAAAAACCGCCGATCAAGAACTGGCCGGTTCGAGTCTCGCTCACTCTCTTTTCCGTGGTCACGGGCCGTTTTCTAAGGTATCGACGCAACCACCAAATTTAATCAAAGTCGATGGTCACTGAGGGCACACACTCAATATTAAAAATAGAAAAAAGATATGAAGCCCATTTTTTGTGGCTTCTAAAATGCTGCAAATACGTTGATTGAAAAAAAAGTTCCACAGAGAACCGGGAGCATTCTGTGCGTGCGTCGTTTCGCGTATCGTGGGACTCGCGGGGACGGCGATGGCAGCGGACGACGGGCGTGGGACCTCTACTTCAGAACTGTCGTTCGCGGTACCGGCGAATTCTGTCTGCCTTTAAAGAGAAATTGAGGACTTACCAAAAAAATTGGTATTCATCCCGTACGACACGCCCGATCACCAAGCCGATTTGCACGAAGACGTCGCCGAGCCGTCGCTCCCTTCTCGTGGCTGAAGACATCGCTCGCGCAAACGTCAAGCACGACGTATCTACTTCGAGTTGAATATGCACGAGTACAATTTCTTTACTAGGTGCGAATGTCGCCAATGCGTGGTGCTTCCCGATTTCGACCCGGGAGTGCTTTTGGTGGAGGAAAATCGGCAGCAAACTGTCCAACTTACAGATTACCGGCTGAATTATTACTAAGAAAGATATCCCCCATTAAAGAGATCCCTCAGTAGCTCAGTGGGAAAGACGTCCGCTTCACACGCGGCGGGACCGGGTTCCATCCCCAGTGAGAACGTCGTTGCTTTGTTTTTTTCTTTTTCAAACATTTTTTGATGTTTACATTTTTTTACAATTATCGTTGAATAAACAAACAAAAAAATAACAAACAATGTTTAGACGAAACGTCGCTGAATTAAATGGTATGAGATTTTTTTTTGACACCTGCGAACTCAATGTAATCACTTTCCACAAAATGCAAAGTGCACGTAATTCAGGTAGCGTCCGCCTTCCGTGGTGCCCGTAAATGTTCTACAGGAATTGCAGCCATCCATTGGTCCCGATCCCGTTGATCATTTCGGAAACTCTGTCGCACAATGCCACTTTTTTCGGACGCAGGACATGTGAGCCAGCTCTTCACGCAACATCTTGGGTGTATTCTTTTCGGAGCCGATCATGGAAATTCACCACGGGCACTCACTACTCATCTCCAACTCCTCAATGTACAAAACAACTCATCTTGGAGTACAGAACAGCGAGCGGAACAAACATAACTGCAAAAGAATCGCACGGCCACAGTTCCCGCTCCGCCGCATGTCGTCTGCTACGCAGAGGAAAAAAGAAATAAAAAAGCGCGCGGTTGGGTGTAGTTACGTGACTTCCGCTACTCTCTCTCCTCTCCACTTCTCGAACCTCCGCGCGCGGGTTTCGGTTTCGGTTGCGAGCAGTTGCGTCTTTTGGCTTTATTAAAAAAATACGCTACTCTGTTGCGAAATATTAATTGGGTAGTCCTCCGACACCATAATAAAACGCCTGGCAAAAAATGAAAAAAAAATTTTTTTTGGGGTGTCAGTGTCTTTTTAAGGCGCCGATTGTTGAGAGCCCTGCATTATCCAGGCACCTCTTTTACATCATAGACCGCTTTGCCCAACTCTCTTACCTGGTAGACACGGAAGCCGAATTTAGTGTTGTGCCGGCTACGCCGGAGGACAGTTGATATCGACAAGGTATCAACCTTCAAGTGGTAATAAAATTCACAATTAAAAAAAAAACATGAAAAAATTGTTAATTTTAGACAAAGGGCTCTAATAGACATTTCGATGGATTTTCATCATCGCTGGCGGTCACCAGGCTATTATCGGGACGGTTCTTTTACGGCGATATGAACTCACAGTTGACCTGCGTCTTTGCCAACTCATTGATACCGAGACGGAAATCAGGATCCAAGTTTTGAAAGCAGACACAGTCTCCTGGTCTTTTGAACCTCGAAGCGGGAACGAATGTGCCATAAAAGTTCATTACAGATTAATTTTTGCTTTGTCTTTTGACCAAGCGCCGTTCAACAACCGATCAAGCACAACATGATATTAAAACCTCAGGCCCCTTTGCTTTCGCTCGTCGACGAAGCCTTCCGCTAGAGCGAATTCAGACAGCAAAAACGAGTACGAGCACATGTTAGAACTCTGGTACATAAAGCCATCTTTGAGTCCCTTTTCTCAGGTGCTTCATATGGTACCAAAGGAAACAGAAGACTTGCGACCACGTGGGGATTATAGGGCACTCAACCAGTCTACGGTTCCAGACCGCTACCCCATACTCGTGTTCAGCACCTAGGTCGGTTGCTCCACCGGGAAGCAATATTTTCTGAAAGAGACGGGGTTAAAGTTTACCACAAGAGTCTATTTTAACCCTAAGACGTCTTTAAAACTTTGGTAACAACCACATTTAGATTGTACGAGTTCCTGCGGATGCCTTTTGGCCCCCGCATCGCAGCCCAAACTTTCCAACGCTTCGTAGACAAAGTCTTGCGAGGTGTACCCTCCTGGTATTCAGTTCCACGCTTAAAAAGCAAGCATTCCAATCACCTTCGACAGTTTCTCACGCGACTGACAGCATACGGCCTAGTTGCGAATGCAACGAAGCTCGAGATCGGGGCAATCGAGCTGGGTTTATTCTGTCATCAAGCAGGTCCTAATGAAATGCACCCCTCATCTGGTAAGGTGGCCGTTCTTCAAAATTTTCTACAATCACAAAGATCTACAAAACGTCAAGAGTTTCTGGGGTTTGTCAGCTTTTTACCGGCGTTTTGTCCCTCAATGCGCCCATATCTCTCAGTCTTTTTACGAACTGCTGCAAAACCCAAAAGCCCAAAGGGATACCCCTGCTGGGAACTCAGGATGCACGTTTTTACTAGAGCCAATGAGGCCATCGCGAACATCATCATGCTGACGCATCCCTGAAGTGAGTCTCCTACCTCCCTCATCGTCGACGCCTCAGATGCCTCATTGGGGGCTGTTCTCCAGCAGCTTGTTGAGAAATCCTGACATCCCCCCGTGTTCTTTTCCAAAAGCCTCACATTTACTGAAGCTCGCTACAGTACGTTTGACAGGGAACTACTAGCTACGTACCTCGCCGGCTTTGAAGATTACGTTTGCTGGTTACGGATGTCGATGCACGACTTAAGACATGTTGCTTCGAAAATTCCTTCTTCGCGAAGTACCATCATCAGCCCAGACCTTCTGCACACATGTCTTTCTTTGGCACGATGCAGTGTTGTAGGCGTTACCGAAAAAAGTAACGAAATAGGTTACTCGTCACTTGCAAATAAAAGAAACGCATTATCGTCCTTCGTTTTAACAAAATAAAATGAACGCGTTTCCGCTACTGTTACCGGTAAAAAGTAATGCACGGTAATTTGCGTTAATTTTATATTATGAACTAACACACTTTACTTATTTGACGTTAGAGGTATGCAGAAGCGCCATATTTCAAGAAGCATTAAGTTCATCCCGTTAACTGAACATAATTACCTTATCCTTTTTACGGTTCCACCGCAATACTCACAAGAAAAAACGCGAAGAAACGGCAAAAAATAAGAAAATGATATGACTTGGCGCCCAGAAACACACACAAAAAAAACTGGAGGGTAATTTTTTTTAGGTTTTGGGAAGAATATGTAACGAGTAACGTTACACGTTACTCGAAAGAAGTAACGTATGTTACCCGTGACCATTTTGAAAATGTAACGAGTATATTACCACGTTACCGGAAAAGGTACCGCGTTACCGGTGTTACTTGGAACGCGTTACTGCCAACACTGGCAAGATGGCGCTAAACTGCCTCTGCAGGCGCCTCATGATGGCCCGTTCACCCTCCTCCGTCGCCATACCAAGACACTCACGGTTTCTATTTCAAGCTGTGCTGCGGAAATCATTTGCTGTTTTTAAATCTTTTCCTCTGTCTTCGGAACCTAGGAAAATTAAACTGATTAATCGCTACGCTTCCGCGCTACGTGGGATGGGGTTGGGGTTGGGGTGTGGGGTGGGGGGGTAGTTTAGTAAGTGACCAGCCTGAAGAGGATGAAGACAAGGTAGCTCGAGTCTGGCTCCCAACTGGAGAGCCTTGCGGATCGACCAATGGGACCAGACGTTTATTTATTAGAATATTTACCTAGTCCCGTGGCCACAAGATTTCTGGGTGGGACTTTCCAAAATTGGTCACGATAAACATTAAAAGAGATAGTAAACATATATAAAAAAAGCTGAGGCTAGAGGACTGTATTACAATAAATGTTCACTCGGCGTTTTTCTTTATTTAATTGCCTTCCGGGAGTGTCTTCTGAGAGACGTATTTTATTTTCTCGCGTCATATTTTATTCGAAACGTAAATGTTCGGCCTTAAACTTCCGTGATAGTTTTATATATGGTAATATACCACAGTAAGGTGAACGCCTTTGTACATTATATGTATCTTGCATGCCAGATTCTCAAAAGCCGTATTATATAAATCATATTTACACCGCAAGTCGAAATTAGACGAGCCGACAGTGCACAAAAAATAACAAGGGGTATTCAGATAAGAATTTCCCAACCTAGGTGGGTTTCATTGGGTGTTTTGATATTAGCGCCAGGCGTACGTTGGTCCATGTGCACGAAGTTGACTCTCCGACGGCTATCGTTAATTTTATTGTTAAGAACCGGCCCTAGTAATTGAGCTTACATTGAGGAACGAATCATCACCCATCAAGGGATCTTGAGTTTGCAATTTGTTTTATTTCCCTGGTGTTTCCAAGGAAATGTCCAACAGTTCCTTTTTTATCGTACTATTCTTGCCCCCGTGAACACAGGGATGTCTTACGCCTGACTTCAGAACTCTAAAATATTCATATTTTTAAACTGTACTGGAGGTTGTCTAGTCCAGTTCAAGAATGCATTCTCTGCTGTGGCGTCAGGTATGAGGCAGCGAATGTGCGACGACGTTATTATTGTCGATCCTTTGCAGTTAAAAAAAAAATGTACCACCTTGATTCTGTGTATAAAGTTCAAAAAATATATAATGTGGACCGGTGACATTTATGTGGCGATAAATAATATTTTCCGGCTTAATTTAGCGGGTAGTGGTAAGGCATTGTCATCACCGTGGCGGGGTCACATGATACCAGGCCTACCACAAACATGACGTGACGTCACGGTTTCAGTGACATGACGTATGACGTTACATGACGTCACGGGACACTGCGTTACGTGAATCACATGATCCCTAATGTCACGTGACCACGTGACTCCTAGTGGCACGAACCATGGGATGGTCGCATGTCTATGCTATCATGTTTTTGTAACAACTTTTCGAAGCGCACTGGGCTAGAAACCAGATTATTAAAGCATTATACTTTTCATTTAAAAAAAATGTATGGACCTTATGATTGGCTATTCACGTTTTGCGTTAGGAGCTGGTCACTTGTCTGGTGGCCTGAGCGATAATCTCTGAACAAGTAGTGGTCGCCTTGGATAGTTCGCGCCTTTAGCTGAATCTCTGGATTGGCTGGGACTCCACTAAAACTCACGGATAGCAAGATGAAGGTGACGACACCGCTCCAGAGCGCGATGGACAGAAAGGCAAGTCCCTGCACGGCAAGCAGGCCCACGCCTCCGCCCTTGAAAAGGCCCTTGCGGTCTCCGTAGTACGCCAACGCCGGACTGGTGTCGATGAACAGCCCGACGGAGATGAGTCCCCAGGCGCCGCCAACGGCGTGCACGGCCACGGCTCCCACAGGATCGTCGATGCGCATCCTGTCCAGCAGAGCGGGCACCCGGGCCGACAACAGGGCTCCCAGGAAGCCAACAACCAAAGCCTCGAAGGTGCTCAGGAACGCTGAGCCCGCTGTCCCCCAGTTTTTATGTGAATAAACGTCCGAATAGGAAACGAGGTCCACACCAATAAACGGAGTGGAATAAAACTTAATGAAGGTGGCCTTAGGTGGTTATCATGCTCAAATTTCATAACTGTAAGTTTCTGGAAAAAATCATTCAAGCCAAAATCAAACTTTATTTCTATGATTTGAGATAGAAAACAGAAACATACCATTTGGGTGGAGCTGCCACCCACGGGTTGCAGAACATACGACAAAAGCTGGAAACGCTTTTTTAAACGCGCAGCCTAAAGCATATTCAGAAGATCCGAGCGTGTGTGGTACCGTCTGTGAGTGGCAGTGTCAACCAGGTGGTTTGTTTCTGTTCTCCTTTCCAAACAAGCCGCCTCGGTGGCTCCGAGGCGAGAGCGCTGGCCTACGGATCCCCATCTGGCGGGTTCGAATCCCGGCCGAGGTGCCCGCAATCTGACGGAGGCTTATTGCGGAGGAGGCGCCGTGTAACCGAGCTTTCGGTTGCACGTCAAAAGATCCCCAGGTGGTCCAAATTAATCCTCAGTCCTCCGCTGGGGCGTGCCAGATGCCCGCCGTTGGTTTGGCACGTAAAACCTCCAAATTTTTTTTTCTCCTTTCCAAACAAATGAATAAGAGTTTTTTTTTGCTTCTCATATTTTTTTAGGATTGTAAACTCATAAATTTTGAGTACAGTAAATGCAGAACCTAAGGGCCCCCTTGTAAAAATATTAATTCCATTACGTTCATTAGCTTATTTATATGAAGGCTTTCACACCCGCATAGCGTTCAGAAAAGAAAAGAAAAAAAAACTGTATCTTATCTTACGATGAACGGTGACACACACGGTGTCACCGTTCATCTGTCACCGTTCATCGTAAGATAAAACAACTGTTTTATCTTGCGATGAACGGTGACACACACGGTGTCACGTAATCTTCCGGTTAGACGGATCGACGTTTAACCGACATTTTTAGGGAACAAAACCGAGACGTCTAAAATTGTTTCATGGCATAGGATTCTTTTCACTCTACTCACAGTGTGGTTAAAAAAAGTTCATATAATGCAGACAGAAAACCCACGGCGGGAGGTAGAGTGAAACATACGATCCACGACGGATGTGAAAAACTGCTTTCAGCCGCGGCTTCTTTTAACCTTCATAAGTCGAGAAAAAAAAATCCGAGGAACGTGATGTTTGTGGCAACTGTGTTTTTAAAAGCGACGCCATAAAAAGTATAGCACCGTTTCGCAAGAAAAAAGAAAAAAATGTTATGGACCGTAACATATATTTTTTCAGCGAAATTAGGAATTTGTTCTTTTTTCACTGCACGATTTGAGATGAAATCGCCAATATACATATATAAATTTTCAGTAAAGAACTGCAATAAACATATAAAAGACGTTTACGATTTTCTTTAATGCCGAATGAGAGCGCAGCTCTTGAGGAGGATGAGGGGACTTGGGCAGTAGCGGCGGCAGCATACGCATCGAGAGGCTAATCTACGTGCCATACCCTTTACAGACGCAAGCCAGCAGATGACAACAGATGACGACGGATTGACCTGCTAGACTGCCCGACGTTGTTCGCCGAGTCATCGCACCACCAAATAATTCATCGTGGTGCCCCTGGCCTTCCGGACAGGATACAAGTCGACTGCGTGCAGCGGATCGCGGCACTTGGGCAGTAGCGGCGGCAGCATACGCATCGAGAGGCTAATCTACGTGCCATACCCTTTACAGACGCAAGCCAGCAGATGACAACAGATGACGACGGATTGACCTGCTAGACTGCCCGACGTTGTTCGCCGAGTCATCGCACCACCAAATAATTCATCGTGGTGCCCCCTGGCCTTCCGGACAGGATACAAGTCGACTGCGTGCAGCGGATCGCGGCACTTGGGCAGTAGCGGCGGCAGCATACGCATCGAGAGGCTAATCTACGTGCCATACCCTTTACAGGTTGGTTGGTTGACTTTCATAAAATTTCATTTCGTTTTGTTTCTGCTGCTGCTGCTGCTGCTCCTGCCATCGCGTTGATTTTACATTGAGTGCGTGCAAGTGTTGAAATGGCTAACGGAGATGATAAGATTTGCTTAACATGTAAGAAAAAACTAGAGGAAGATGTGTTGAATATAACATGCACCGAATGTGAATTCTCGTATCACTTAGGAGAATGCTCGGGAGTGACGAAAGCAAAAAACGAGAAGTTGCGCAAGGACTGGCGATGTCCCACTTGTGTAAAAGCAAGAAATCGGAGCGGTTCATCAAGTAAACTAAGTCAAGACACCGACTTTGCGAGCATACTGACGGGCATAAACGCGAAACTGAGTACTCTCCTGGACCTCAAAAACACTGTTGACAAGATTGAGCAGTCGGTTCAGATGATGTCGGCCAATTATGATGAGGTACTGAAAAAGACTAAAGAAAACACAAGACAAATCGCGGAGCTGAAAAAACGAGTCGAAAGTACCGGAGAGCTGAAAAATGAAGTCAAAACGCTCAGACAAGAAGTGAATGACCTAGAATGGCAAAGCCGAAAACTAAACTTAGAACTTCATGGTATAAGGAAAACTGAAAATGAGGATCTGCTGAGCAAGGTGAATGCCGTGGCCAGAACGCTGGAGCTATCGGAGATAACTGGGCAAGATATTGTCGCCTTGCACAGACTCCCTCTCGTCCCGATAAAACCCCAGGTATTATCATTCGCTTTTCGAATGCAGCAGTCAGGGAGCAGTGGCTGAATAACAGAAGGAAACTAAAGAGAGGGAAAAACGAAGAGTACATTCTCGAGAACATGACACGACAAACAAAAGCACTGCTCTGGACGGCTAAGGATTGGGCAAAAGAAAACAACTATCAGTACGCGTGGCATAGGAACGGGAAGGTGTTTGTGCGAAGGGAGCAAGGCACCAACGCTGTTATGCTGAGCACGAAAGATGACCTTTTGAAACTTGAGTGACGAAGCAATTTTTTTTGCAAGTTTCTTTTGATTAACGGAAAAAATGTCTACTTCAGATATCCTACTTCCATCGGAGATAGGCAGATATCTTGGTGATGATATAAATGACACTGTAAAGTATTTTCACCTAAACGTACGTTCTGCAAAAAACAAATTTTTGGAGCTAGAATTGTTATTTAAACAGTTTGGGTTTTTATTTGATGTTATTATGCTTTCTGAGACATGGTACACTAATGAAACTGATATTTTCAAGCTACCAATGTATAACAGTCATGTTTTAAACCGAAACAGCAGCAGAGGTGGCGGGATCTCGCTCTTAATAAAGAAAAACTTGAACTCTGAGCTATTGACCGAATACTGTATTACTAATAAGGATTATGAAGTGTTATCCTTTGTAATAAACAATACGATTATTGCGGTGTTCTACCGCCCTCCAGAAGGAAATATTGCAACTTTTTTAAACTTTTTGGAAGTGTTTCTTGAATATGCTTCTAGTAATAGATATGACATCGTTTGGGGAGGGGATTTCAACATAAACCTGCTTGCAGATTCAGTTCACAAATGCGATATGGAAAGTCTTCTAGCTGTCTATGGTTGTACAAATCAAATAGCAACGCCAACGCGGGTAACTGAAACTTCGGAGACACTTCTAGATCTTTTTATAACCAATTCCGCAACGTCATCTACAAAAGCAGGAGCGATGAGTTGCGCGATTAGTGATCACCTGCCAGTATACTTGTTTACTGCAAGAACAAAAAGCATCCCAATGAAACAGCCATCTAAATTTGTTTACACTCGGCCAATTACGCCAATCCAATTAGAAATATTCAGGAAAAACATTGCATGCATAGACTGGAGTGAGGTTTACAGAAAAACAGATGCAAACGAAGCATACGACTTGTTTTTGGATATATTTCGAGCCACCTACAATGACAGTTTTCCTTTAAGAAATAGGGTAACGCCCAATAAAGCAAGGAAACCGTGGATCACCAAGGAGTTGATTCGGAAAATGCGAATAAAATGCAACATGTATAGGGCATTTTTAAAAACGCGTGACTCTAATTGCTTGAAAGAATTTAAAAAATATAGGAACCAACTTACAAAAGAGCTCCGTAAAGCCAGAGAAAAATATTACAGTGAATCATTTTCGTTATCGTATTGGCGGACTGATATAATGTGGAAGAAGTTAAACTCAGTCCTAAACCGCAGAGAAACATCAACCTCCGTTGACAGCATAATCAGTGATGGTAAACAATTGGGCGGTATCCCTCTGGCAAATGCATTTAATGACTATTTTGCAAACGTCGCCAATCGTGGGTCTAATTGTACTCGCACCTATAAAATAAATGGACAAGGGAACAATAACTCTATATTTTTATGCCCTGTTACTGAAAATGAAATCGTATCGGTGTTCCTGGGAATAAAAAACAGCAATAGTTGTGACGCGGATAACATTCAAATAACACCAGTCAAATACGTCATAGACTTGCTCTCCTCCCATCTGGCTCATATCTTTAATTTATGCATTATTAGCGCATCATTTCCTAAAAATATGCAACTTGCAAAAGTATCGGTAATTCACAAAAAAGGAGATAAAAATAATATGACGAACTATAGGCCGGTGTCAATTTTACCGGTATTCTCAAAAGGGTTAGAAAAAATAATATGCGCACGATTGACTTCATTTTGTGATAAACATAATGTGCTTACCGATGCACAGTTTGGATTTAGGAAAAATCGCTCCACCGAACTCGCGTTACTTGAGGCAAAAGAATTTATCTTGAGAAATTTTGAACAAACACAAATGGTATTGGGGGTCTTTATAGATTTCACAAAAGCTTTCGACTATCTAGACCATAGCTTACTCATAAAAAAACTAGATTTTTATGGAATCCGTGGCCAAGCATTAGCGCTCATGCAATCATACTTATCTCACCGCAGGCAGTACGTTAACATCAATAGTTACTGCTCAACTATACAACCAATAAGTACTGGGGTACCTCAAGGCAGCATTTTAGGACCGCTTTTATTTAATCTATATGTTAATGACATAGTGGACATCGGCGTGACAGCTAAATTTTTGATATACGCAGACGATACAACAATGTTGTTTGCAGGAAGTGATCACAGCGAGATCACCGATACTGCAAACGCCGCTCTAAGTAAGTTGTACGACTGGACAGAAAGTAACTATCTAAAGATCAACACAAACAAAACAAAATATATCTTGTTCCGCCCTAGAAATAGAAACGTTAGCCTGCCTGCCGATATCTTGATAAATAGCTCACCGATTGAAATGGTTAAAGATTTTAAAACCTTAGGTGTGATCTTCAATGAGCATATGACCTGGGACTCACACGTCAGAAATATAGCTTCGAAATTAGCTGGTGTCATTGGATTAACATATAGAAACCGCTTTGTGCTTCCGCTCTTCGTTAAGAAAGTTATATACAGATCGTTATTTTGTTCGTACCTTAACTACTCGCATCTCGTCTGGGGCACGACCACAGTGACTAACCTAAACAAAATTCACCTACTTCAGAAAAGAATGATGCGTATAATCCACAACGCCCCTTACGACTCGCATACGGAAGAATTCTTTAGAAGTTTAGACTCACTGGCGGTTCAGAATATGTATAGCTATAGGCTCATTTGTACGTACAAAAATCAAACATATAATCGCATTGAAACAATTCCTAAATTATCACAATTGACGAAAAACATCCCCGTGTATGAAACACGAAGGCGGGAATACTGGCAGGTGACCACTAACAGAACTGCATACGGAGATCAAATGTTGAGGCACACCTTGCCAAAACTGTTAAATCATCTGTCATGTAATGAGCTAGATATACATAGCACATCATTTAAACAATTACGAAATTTTTTACAACCATGAGAAAGACAGAAAGCAAAAGTGTGTACGGCGCTGGCCGCACTCAGTTTGTATTATGTATTTTTTAGTTTACCTCGCAGTGTACTTGTATTACATACCGTATTTCTCATCGTGTTTTCCGGATGTTGACTGTTTCTGTGTATTTTATTGTAGATCACTCGTAATGTGTTCGTTCTTTTTTTACATATTTCTGCAATTTGAATAGGCAATAAGGATCTACGCTGTAAACGACCCTTTTTTTTAATGTGTTTACTTTTATTGTAATTTTTTTTTTAAGTTTAGGCTTTTTAAGTAAAGTCGAACTTTGTGTAACGAATCTAACGATAGGGAAAGTGCTGGTACGTTTCTCAATGTTGTTTAATATTTCTTCCCAGTGCTCCTGACACGCCCTTTTGTATTTTCACTAACTATATTTTTGCTTCCTAACTCTTCAGTGTATATTTTTCCATTGCCGCCGCCACTGCCTCTGTAGGGGGGCCGAGGACCATGTCAAGCTGATTTATCAGCTTTTTTCCTCGGCCTCCCCCCATTTTGTAAATGGGAAAATAAACTATTTGATTTGATATTTGATTTGATTTGAGTGTATGGAGGGGTGGGTATACCCCTCCCCCCCCCTCGTACCCTCCCCTCCTCCTCTCCTGCTCCCCTTCCATATAGCGAGAAATTTTCGCTATTTTCCCGCTAAATTTAGCGAAAATTCCTCCTTTAATGTTAGCGGAGAAATTTTTCTGTTACATTTAGCGGCAAAATTTTTCGCTAAATTTAGCGGTAACATTTCCCCGCTAAACTTGGCGGGGAAATTTTTCCACTAAATTTAGCGGGAAATTTTTTCCACTAAGTTTCCAGCTAACTTTAGCTGTGAAATTTTCCCACTAAATTTAGTGTGGAAATTTTTCAGCAAAAATTAGCAGGGAAATTTTTCCGCTAAATTTGGCGGGGAAATTTTCCTGGTAAATTTAGCGGAAAATTTAGAGAAACTTTTCTTCTAAATTTAGCGGGGAAATTTTCCCATAATGCAACGTGCGGTTACGCCCGCTTACATTATTTCCATAATGCAAGGGGTGTGGTTACGACGACGCCTACAGCGACGCCGCTCAAGCCGGAAACGGGCGCCTAAGGGCTGCACTCGAAACATTTTAAATCTTGTTTAATTTTTTTTTTCGAGCGCAGCTCTTAGGCCTGGTTTGCACTTGCAAATCGGCGGGCGAATCTGCAAGAATTCGGCCGCAGGGCGTAGCGTCCACTGTGCATTGCCGCGGCCGATTCCGCTTCGGAGGCAGCGGATTAGCTGTAAGTGTGAACCAGGCCTTAGGCGTTTGTTTTCGGCTTGAGCGGCGACGCAGTCGCCGTCGCCGTCGGCGTAACAGCGCATTGCTTTATGGGACATTTCCCATAATGACTTCAGACGTGACGTCACGTATGACGTCACAAGGGTTATCCTCGTGAGAGTCGGGAGGGTTACCCTCACGAGGGTTACGAAGATTACCTTCACCAGGGTTACCTTCACGAGGGTCACGAGGGCTCCCCTGTCGAGGGTTACGAGGGTTGCCCTCACGAGGGTCACGGGGGTTAGGAGAGTTACCCTTACGAGGGTCACGGGGGTTACCCTCACAAGAGCCACGACAGTTACCCTCACGAAGGCCTCGAGGGTTACCAGCACGAGAGTTACCCCCGTGACGTTACACGTGACATAACGTGTGACGTCGTTATAAAACACAAGTGACGTATGATGTCGGTGTGACGTCATGTGACGTCACATGTATCTAACATAGCCGATATTCCCGCTAAATTTAGCGGAGGACATTTTCCGCAAAATTTGGCGGAAAGATATTCCCTCTAAATTTACCCTCGTGATGTCATGTGTGACGACACGTGTAACGTCACACGCGACGTCACGTGTGACATCACGAAGGTACAATTTTTCATTTAAATTTAGCGGAAAAGTTTACCCGCTAAGTTTAGCGGGGAGGAAGAGGGGCATAACCTCCCTTCCATACCCTCCTGCCCTCCTCCTTAAGAGCTGCGCTCTAATTCATTGTTACAGAAAATTGTAAACGTCTAATTTTAGAGCGCAGCTCTTAGGCGCCCGTTTCCGGCATGAGCGGCGTCGCCGTCGCCGTCAGCGTAACCGCGCGTAACCCTCGTAACCCTCGTGAGGGTTATGAGGGTTACTCTCATGAGGGTTACGAGGGTTACCCTCACGAGGATCACGAGGGTTACCCTCGTAACCTTCAAAAGAGTTACCCTCACGAGGGTCACGAGGGTTACCCTCACGAGGGTCACGAGGGTTATGAGAGTTAGCCTCACGGGTGTCACGAGGGTACCCTCAAAGAGGTTACTAGGGTTAACCTCACGAGGGTTACTTTCACGAGGGTTACCCTCATGAGGGCCATGAGGGTTACCCACTGAGGTCACGTGACTCCGTGATGTCATGTGACCCTCCGAGGTCACGTGACCCCCTTGATGTCACGTGAGCTCAGGGAGTCACCTATCCCTCAGTACCCTACCATCCTATCCCTCAGTACCCTTCCATCCTCCTCCTCAAGGGCTGGGCTCTAATCCGGCGTTACAGGGAGTTGTAAACGGCTTTCATTTTTTTTCTTGTCAATTAGGTGGTTACGACCAATTTCACTCATAAAACTAGTGCTAAGTATGTTTGTCTATTGTGAGTCACTATTCGTGCAAGGACCTTTTTCGACAAACGTACGGTGGCACAACCAAAGGTAATAAAACGCAAGGTGCCTTCTTTTATCTGCCTATCTATTTATTCTTGCGGTGGGGGGGGGGGGGGAGGTGAAGTAGGGAGCGGCGTGCTGCCTCATTTGTGTCCCCGACGAGTCGCATGAGGCTTGCGAGCCCCATTTGGCCATTCCTGACATGGCCTATTAAGTAATCAAAATAAAGTTTTACTACTGGAGGGAGCTTATAAGAATAGCCCTGCATAAAGCCAGAAGTGATAAACTTACCGGTGACAGAAACCAGCGCGGCGAGGACAGCGCTTACAAACTCTGGAACCAGGACCTTCTTGTGCATTAAGTAACTGAATATAGAAACACAAACATGGTGTAAGGCTTGTCATCGCGAGCACTGAAATAAATTAAAATACATTACTATATTACTTACGAGTGCGCCACACCTACAAAACCGCCTCCAAGTGACGCGTTGATAGTGTTCACCGCAGCTCTGTGAACGTTATGAATTCGTTTTAGTGATCTTGATTTCGTTTCTTTTTGGTGCTTTATGCTCCAGAAATATATTTAAAAAATCTGTAGTTATATTTTCTTAATAATCTAATGGCTTGCACGCACGCAGGCTAGCATGCACAAAACGCCCATTTCTCACGTGGTTCAGAAAGAACAAATTATTTTTGCCAAGAAATGTGGTTCTCACACCTTGAAGCGTATTTCCATTTATTGTTGGTTACTCCAAAGGTGCTTCCGCAGTTGAACACGAGCCATCCCCACCTGCAACAACACAAGATTCCAGGCCACAGAAAACGCGCTGAGAAAAATCTTGCTCTATATATAGGGCATCCCGTTCGGCCGTCGTAACACTACAGATGCTGTCGCCACAGTTCTCGGAACGTTGTGGAATTACGTTTTAGCAATATTAATAACTTTAATATTAAATAATGATTCATGATGAACTAGTAATTTATGTGGGACCGAGTATTTGAATGAGATGACGACGTTTCGATACTTTCGCCGGCGAGCAAGCCCCGTTCGGAATGGCTTTGAACATAAATCTCTAACATGCATTGATCTAAATTTGTCAAATTTACTCGTCTAACGCATGAGTGTATTTATTTACAAGTAATGTTGGGTTGCCAGAAACCATACCACTGAACAGAATAATTTCAGAATACCACGGTTTCGCTAAATTATTGACAATAACACAGCCTCATATTTGAAGTCGAATACGTTACATAAATAATACGAGCGGATGTTAAGCGTGACGCATACCGTTTAGGATACGGGCTCCTCAGAGTTTGAATATTAGTAAATATGTAATCGACACAAACGTGCTGGTGTTTTTAAAGGGGGCACTAAATTACTTTTTTAGGTCCTCGTTTTATGGTCATAACTAGGGATGTCGCGAACCTGCCCAGGTTCGAGTTCGACGAAGTTCGACTTTTTCCAACTTTCAACGTGATATTCGACAAAGGTTCGACTGAAGTTCGACTTTAATGCACATCCGCGAAAATTAAAAAAAAGCAGTTGCAATGACTTCATTTGGTGGAAGAAAAGTGCAGTATTTGTTAGGTGTATTGGCATCACTGGTTCACATTACTCACTAACGAATGCATTAAAAGCGCATATTTTTGCTTTTATATGGTACAACATTGGTAACCATTTTATAAAATCTAAGATAAACTACTTTCTAAATTATTTGTTTCCCAAAATTCTAAACATTCGTATAAAGCCTGGCAACACTGTCCATGAGTCGAACTTCTTCGAAGTGCAGTGAAATGTCGAAGGTTCGGCGTACCAGCTTAACCTTGAGGCTCAACGTCAAAATCGAGGTTTGAAAAATGTTCGCGAAACCCCTACTCATAACTTAAACTAAAAAAATATAAGCATCTTAAGAAAAAATGCATTTATGCGCATATTTAAAAAGGTGATCAAAGATTGCGACACTTACCATTGTCGCAGAACGCCAGATGGAGCTACCGAACTTTGCTAATTATACTAGAACGACGAACGGCGCTCAGTCACTCGCGTGACTGTGCATGACTGGTCGGCCACTCAAGTCGAGCCTGAAACCATCGCTCGCGAGTGGCTGACAAGCGCCGTCCGTCGTTTCACTATAATGAGCAATGATCGGTAGCGCCACCTGTCGTTCTGCGACAACGGTAAGTGTCGCAATCGTTTATCACTTTTTAGTATGCAAATCAACCGTGCATGAATTTAATTTCGGATTTTTTAGAATGCTTAGAGCTTGTACATTCAGTTATGACCATAAAACGAGGATTTCAGAAAGCACTTTAGTGTCCCTTAAAAGTGTTATTGTTTGGACCAGGTGTCGAAGTTTCAGCACGACCCGATATTTTATTTAAAAGTTAAAAGTGGTTATCTGAAAATGTGAATAGGAAAATAAGCTCCATTTTCGTTCGTTTTCGGTTTCTGGCGCAATACAACTTCGTGTATTGGAGAGCTCCGTCGGCCACCTTTTAGCCTCTGAAATTTTCAGAAAATAACTTAAAACTTTTGAATAAAATGTCGGTTAGGTTTGAAACATTGACATCTGGTTCGGTGCTCCTCTAGCCCTTCGGGCAGAGAAAGAGCATTCGGCAATGCGTAGTTTATTTTTGCGGGGAAAAACACAAGCAAATTTGTTCTTGGGGACAGCCTGTAGTTGAGCTCGACAAAAATCCACTTTCCCAGAGCATTCGACAAGCCATCGCACATTCAAGCCTGGCGATTGGAAAAACGCCGTTTATTACAAGTGAGGCCGTCTGTAGCGCAATAAGGGTGCTATAGTCCTCTTAACTCTTGACGAAGTCTGGGCGGATGCTGTGTGGACGCAGTGTTGTAGGCGTTATCGAAACAAAAGTAACAAAATACATTACTCGTGAATCCCAAATAAATGGAGCTCTTTACAGACCTACGTTACCTCCACATAAAAAGAACGCGTTACCGTTGTGGTATCAGTGTGATAACAGTGTGACAGTGTGACAATGACAAAGCTACACGTGGTGTGCTCTGGTTATCGGGGACGTCTGCAGGATCGCCTATAAAAGGGCTGACGAAATAAAACACGGGGCTTCCTTTTCCCAGACGTCTCGTGCGAGTGGTTCATTCTTCGTTACTCGCAATCGCACGCTGATAGTACGCCGGCGCGACAACCGTTAGCGTTACCGATAAAAAAACAACGCACGTTACATTTGCGTTATTTGTTTCACTTATGAATTAACATGTTTTACTGTTGTGATTTTACAGCTATGTGAAAAAGCCATATTTCCCATTCAGAAAGTGAGCACATTTCCGTATCGTTTTTACAATTTCGCTAAGTACTCACAAAAAAATACCGCAAACAAAAAACAAAATAAACTCACACGTTTTCATGGCCTAGGAACACGAAACAAATTTTAATGTAATTATTTTTAGAAGTCTTGTGAAGAATTGAAGAATATGTAATGAGCAACTTAACTGCGTTAACCGTTACACGAAGTAAGTAACGTAAATACATTACCCTTTACTGTTTTGAAGACGTGACGTGTACGTCACTCGTTACCAAAAACAAAGTAACGCGTTACCGGTGATGCCGTCACTATAGTAACGAGTGACCGTCAACACCGGTGCTTCGTGTCGATCCGGACGTGTGCACGCATGTTTTAAAATCCTGATTACAAACATTTAGCGCATGGAAAGTGCGCACTCTTTCAACGAAGTGGATGGCCCGGCGTCTCGAAGATCAAGCAAGACTAAGTATCGTACGCTTTATTTAAGCCGTAACCTAATCATCATGTATCCAGTCTAAATTCCAAGTAGAACAACCGGGCAGGTGATCAAGGTTTTTCTTTCTAGACCGCTCTTAATTTTTACTTATACTAAAAACGTAAAAGAAATTAAAATTAGGAGGTATATTTACTTGCTTATTAAGTGAACCTTAAAAAAATATATATAAGGTATGCGCAGCAATACTTACCACAGCGTGAAAGCACCCTGGACCACGTTGGTCGGATTCCCAAGCACAGCCCTCTTCGTTTCGTACCTGTTGGTCCGCGGGCCCAGAAACATGGCTGCCACCAGGGCAGAGACACCTCCGAGCAGGTGTACGCAGCCGGATCCCGCGAAGTCTAGCGCCCCCAGCTTACGCAGGAAGCCGTGATCGGCCCATAGCCAGCCAGCAGGGATGCAGTACACGACAGTGTTCAGCAGCGAGAAGACACAGTACGCGTTGTAGTTGGTGCGCTCTGCCATGGCCCCGGACACGATTGTAGTGGCTGTTGTGGAAAACGACAACTGGAAGATGAATTTGGTGAAGACGAGGCCCATATCCTCGGTCCCGCTTGAATCGACGAGAAAGTGACCTATTCCTGAGAACAGGATGGTGCCTCGGTCCTCACCATGCTGGAGGCCAAGCCAAACACCCAGTAACTAAGGCCACCCAAGATGACGTCTGCCGCGTTCTTCATCAGTATGTTCACCTCGTTCTTCTGCGAGACGCAGCCGGACTCCAGAAGCCCGAACCCTGGAGGTTGGGAAGTACATGAAAAATTGACTAGTAGAGAACATCTAACGTAGGAGTAATTGGCATTTTAAAACACAAACTAGTCGTCAGACAAAAAATAAAAAATAAAGACGTTTACAATTCTTTGTAATGCCAAATAAGAGAGCAGCTCTTGAGGAGGAGGAGGAGGAGGGTACGGAGGAAGAGGCACACCTTTGTCGTGACCTTTCCCGAGTGACCATGACGTCACGCGTGACGTGTTTAGGAAAACGTCCCATGATGCAAGGCACTCATGTCACAAGTGACCCGCCTTGCATCATGGGACGTTTCCCATAATGCAACGCGCGAGACCCTCGTGACGTCACTCGCGACATCACGTGTGACGTCATTATTGGAAGTCCCATAATGCAACGCGCGGGTAACGAGTGAGACCCGCGCATTGCATTTGGGACGTTCACCATAATGCAACGCGTGGGGCCCTCGTGACACCACTCGTGAGGTCACGTGTGACGTCATTATGGAAAACATCAGAGAATGCAACGCGCGGGACCCTCGTGATGTCACTTATGACGTCACGTGTGACGTCATTATGGGAAACGTCCCATATGCAAGCGCGCGGGTCACGAGTGGGAGACCCGCGCGTTGCATTATGAGCTACGTTTCTCTATATCCACCGCGCGGTTACGCCGATGCCAATGGCGATGCCGACGCCGATGGTGACGCCGCTCAAGCCGGAAACGGGCTCATAAAGGCCTGTTTACACACTTGTTTTGAATTGGATTGAATTGGTGTTGAGGTCACTTGGCGTCAATTTTCAAGCTAAATTTAGCTGGGAAGCTGTGGGAAAAGGGAGGATACGGAGGAGGAGAGGGTACGCGGGAGGAGGAGGGTATGGGTACGGAGGAGGGAAGGGTATGGAGGAGGAAGAGGGAAGCGCACGGAGGAGGGCGAGGTCAGGGGTACGGAGGAGGAGGAGGGAGAGGAGGGTACGAAGGAGGAAGAGAGGAGGGTGCAGAACCAGTATGTGAGGAGAGATCTATATTTGTACATATATATTTTTTTTTTCTTTCTCAAATTATTCATAACGGTAAATTGCAAAATCAAAATACCTCAAGAGCTGCGCTCTAATTTTGCATTACAGAGCTTTGTAAACGTCTTTCATTTCTTTGTCCATTATAAAATTTTGTTTGTACCGTTTCCGTCGGATACAAGTGTTAAAGCCTCAGCGTGCGGTGCAAGAGCATTGACCACTGAACAGCGCGCAATCCTATTCATAGATTTTTAATTTTTTCAGGACGCGGCAATTCTTTTTAAACAAGAACCTTGACAGATTTACTATCATGCCTTTCTAAACGATAAATAAATATATCAATTATTTAATTTATTAATAACCCTGAACTGAAATTTCCACTCTGCATATACTTAGATTAGCGTTTTCCGTGACAAACAACAACTACAACAACAGGACCCGTTTTTCTGAACAGTGATGATGGTGCCCGCCTTATGAGTAATTTGAGGTTATTAAAGGGATATGAGGGACCACTCCTTAGGATTGCGGACTCCGCGTTCTAGTGAGACTATTGTACAGTATCCCAAATTGTTTCACTTCGATAGGAGTCAGTGGGACACTTCGCGCCGTCAACCGCGCTCTATATCGACGCAGGTCATTTTCGGCACTCCGCCAAAGATTTCACATTGGCGTCACGCTGCTCGACCCGACCATGACGTCCCGCCGCGCATCACGTCACCTAATCGATAATAATCCCTGGATAAGAAGAACAAGGTGGACAAAAGACAAGCAGAAACCTCCAAACAAAGCTAGGTGACCACGCTGAAAAATCCGCCTGGCCCTGGTATCGGACCATGGACCTCTCCCTTACCAGCTGAGCGCTGTCCCGACTGAGCTAACCAGGAGTTAGACGACAGTAGAGCAAACGGATTTTAGGTATCAGCTGCCACCAGTCTAACACCAACTAGGGTGAACGGCCAGTATTTTAAGATTTCGATGTTAATGCAAAAAATGGAAAGTTGCAGTCGAGCTGGACGAAATGAACGGCTGTTTGTTCTGTCCAGCCCGCCTGCAAATTCGCAATATTTGCATTCACACGTCACCTGCAACCTGGCGTCAGCTGACACTATGACGTGGTGACATTGTCATGTCAAGTCACGTTGCACAGTCACGTCACGCGACTTAATGACGTCAGGTGACACCGTGAGTCACGAGACATTCAGATGTCACGTGACGCCATGACGGAACGTATCAACATAAACATAAAATTGCGGAAACGTGAAATTGCGGATAATGGAAACAATAAAAACAAAGCTTTTTCGCTAGTCATGCCAGAAAGGTTCTCGGGCGATAAAAGGAAATAATTGCTAGAAGGGTGTTGAGGCGGCAAAACCACGGGTGTGAAATTAGGTTGAGCTACGTGCTTGAAACTTGATAGCGCGATTTTGAAGCGTTCTATAGTGACCCTAAGGCGGTGTTTGTTTGTATACAACAACATTGCATAAAACGTTCAGGCAGCCACACCAACGACAAGGAACGGTTCATGCATACGCGGGCAGTTTTGTCGTTCCCTGGATTTCAATCTTGGGCGCGCGATTTTCGAGTGTGCTTCAATTACCACGATGCAGTTCTAGTTTGTGTCCAATCAAAATTGTTTAACAGGTTCTCGAAATGCTCGCTACTTAATACACCCTCGCTGATTCCAAAATGCTGGGGATTTTCGTCCGATGTGTTACTCGGTTTATTACGAAACGCCTATACCGACTCTATGGTGGCGCTCGCACCTTTAACTTTCATTCAGTCCATCTCCTCCAAAATGAAAGCTTAGTGGTTCCGACATCACACCTCGGCTGTCGCAGTGTTTCACCTTACGGGTAGCGGAAGTGTTTCCCAATATCTTAGAGCGCAGCTCTGAGGTTCCCCTTCACGGGTTTCGCGGCGTCGGCGTCGGGAAGTTTAGCGGGAAAATTGACGTCACGTGACCTCTACACCAATTCAAGTCCCCGCTAAATTTAGCAGGGAAAATGACGTCACATGACTTTCTGTCGCGTCACCTATGAACAAATTTCCTTTCTCCGCTATATTTAGCGGGAAAATTGACGTCACGTGACCTCAACAGGAATTCAATTTCACGCTAAATTTAGCGGGAAAATGTATGTCACTCAACCTCAACACCAATTCAGTTTCTCGCTGAATTTAGCAGGAAAAATGACGTCACAACGTCACATGACTTGGTGTGACGTCAAGTATGAACAAATTCAGTTTCTCAACTAGATTTAGCGGGAAAACTGAGGTCACGCGGTGTCAATTTTTCAGCTACATTTAGCGGGAAACTGTGGGCGGAGGGGAGGGTATGGGGGAGGAGGAGTGGAGAGTACGGAGGAGCAGGATGGGAGGGTACGCAGGATGAAGAGGGGAGGGTACGGAGGAGGGGGAGTAAAAGGTAGGGAGTAGGAGGAGGAGGGAGAGGAGGAGCAGGAAAGTGGAGGAGGATGGAAGGAGGAGGAGGGGGAGGAGGAAGAGAGGAGGGGGAGGAGGAAAGGAGTGGATGACAAGGAGCAGAGGAGGCGGGGAGGAGGGGAGGGCAGGAAAAGGAGGAGGGGCACAACCTCCTTCCTCCTCCTCAAGAACTGCGGTCTAATTTCGCGTTACATAGATTTCTAAACGTCTTTCATTTTTTTATCACCGTGAGGTTGAATGTTTAACGCTTTTGTATAAATGCAACGTGACTAAATATTGAACCACATTAATTTTATCTTGAAAACACGGTACTCTACGTATAGCATGTAGTAAGTGATCGCTTCCGGAGAACAGAAATGTTTACGCATTTCCAACAAATTGCACCCGCACTACAGTACTCTGTAAGCGTGTCCCTTTCAAACTGTTGAGCCGAAATTATATGATCCCAACCACTAGCATTCAGCTAACTCGACTCTAGAGTCGAGTTAAGGTGGGTCATTTGGCCAGTGCACTGTGGCTGCTAACGGAGGGTATTTAACGTGCACGCTGAGTAGTAACTACCCGATCGACCGCACGTCGGCATGACGCTTATTCCGATCGAAATGAACTTGAGCGGGAATCGGCGTTTTACGTCTCACCGCGGTAGCGGCTGTTTGTCCACGTTTATGACTTCCGTAAAAATTGTACCCAAACGTATCACGCGAAAGCATGCTGGCTAGCAAACAATGAACGATTGAACACTCTATACACTTGAATATATATTTGTGGTTTCATTTTAATTGGACTAACCTTGTCGGAGTGGGTCCTCAAAATTATCTGAGCATAACATATGTAACATCTCAATCCATGTAAAAAAAGAAAAGTGCCTTAGAAAAAAAAATGTAGTTTGAGAGAAAAGAAATTATGAATACTTAAATATCGCGATTCGACTTTTGTTAAAGTTTAGACGGTCTTTGCCATAAATGGACTTCTCAGTTAGTCATGATAATTTTGCCACTAAAAGTATGCAATGCAGGCTGTTTTCAGAGAAAATTGTTGTATTTTACCTTTATATTAATTTTTACATAAAATCGTAAACATGCCACCCAGAGCAATTTGGACTAACATTGGGATAGCTATATCAAACGAACCACAAGCAGCTATGTCATGAGGCATATATCGATACGTAACGATTTATATAGGCTATTGACAATTGGCATATGTTTGTTGTCCATCGGATTTATTGGACAAATTTGATTTCTCCCCAAATGTGTACAAAAATCGGAAATATGCAAACTTCAATATAAAATGTCACAAAAATGCTCTTTTTTATTTTCTTGTAACCTTTTACGTCATTGCCCATGAGCTGTAGAAACAGTGTATATAAATCTTGGGTGTAATATTCTTTTTTGTATTTTGAAGACAACTTTTACGCGTTTTCACCACAAGAAGAAAGTTTTGCGTCTTGTTCAAACACCGCGCGAAGTGGTTCTCACAGGATTTGGTTGTCGGAGTAAAACGCGATGCTTTGGCGTTTGAATCGTCTGCGTCTTGATAAAGTAACACATATCTAATTTATACATTATTTTATATCTTAATTATCTTTAATATTTACATAAAGGGGAATTTAGTAATTCTACCCGAGGAGGCGGACTTTCGTTATTACGGTTCTTGAGTGAAACGAGTATAGTTAAATAAGCCAATTTTAAGCCCCTTAACTATGCTGGCTTCACCGCAATGCTACTGGCGGCCTCATTAATACCAGATGGTTTTAGAAGCCAGTTTATCATGGTCAATTTGCTGTTATATATGCTCACGACAACTCCTTGAACATGTGAGGCACCTTACGGAGGGCAAAATGAACCAACCATGTTAACAGTAATGCCACAGGCAGTCTGGGAGCAGGCAAGCTAGGCATTTTATTTAGAGATCTGGCGGGCCAGTGTTTTTACCGAATAAATAATTGAAGCAAAGTACGATTAAGTGAACTTGCGTATGCAACCCATGTTATATACAATATCCCGGTTCCTGAGAGAAATGAAACACCTTACTATTATTGCAAAGACGTTATAGATTGAAAGAACAATGATTAAAATGTTCTTATTGATTTGTAATTTTGCCTCAAAATTTCACGGCTAGAGGAAGGCTCTTGCCATCCCCTTTACTATGAAACACGAACAGGAGCGGAGCTGGTAGGTACAACGTAGAGCTTGGAAAGCGGCAGCCGATGTTTCACGAGGAGAGTTGGATATCTGGTTGTAATATGTTTACGTAGTGTAACAAATTACAAATAAAATAGTTCTGACAGCCACGTAGAGCTTTCTCAAAGAGATTCGTCTTCAAACTAAAAATATCAAAACAGTCTTTTTTATTTGCGTCAAACGGGGAATCAACGATCACCTTAAGTAGCACTCCGTTGTTCATCGAACTGACACAAACACCGGTCCCCTTTTGATCAGCGCGAGGAAGAGCAATTATGCTCACATACTACACCCTACAATAAGCTTTGTTGACCTCGTGCCTCCGACCGAGGCTGTGTACCGGACCTGTTCGCTGTCCATATCCTTCTCTCACAGAAATACGTCACTGCGCAAACTTGTCTGGCTCCGTTTAGTCAAGATTCTCTAGAGGAGGAGACAAACAGAGCCGACGTTTGACGTCGTCATGCCGATCTCATGAATGCGCGGAACCTTATTTACGCTGGGGTCGCAATGTATTTCTAGTTATAACCGCTGTGATTATTGACAGTTGCCAGCAAGACCACCGTCTCGGGCATCGGAAGCACCACACCATATAACTCTTTGTCGGCGGCTACCTAATATAAGTTCGTCTATTTGATCTTGTACGTGTCCCCTCAAGTTTGCTGTCCTCGTTTATTCCCTGATTCTGCTATCGTCCTTCTTTCTCTATTTCTTACTTCCGTTCTATTTAAATCAAATGACGTACAGCGCGCTCTTTCTTGGTGATGCTTTCAGCTATTAAATTCACATAATCGTTGATTCTAAAACAATAAGAAGTGAAAACAGATGGAGATGGATAAAAAAAACACGCAAAGGAACGCGCCAAGGAAGAACCCATGTACGGGCTTGAACTTGAAAGTAGGTGGTCACTTGCATTTCGTACGTCTAGTTTCAGTCATGGCTGGCAGTTTTTAGCGTTAAAGGGAAGTACTGGGCCGACTACTTTGAGAGACATAAGCGAGTGATATACCGCAACCGATATTTTTGGCCCGTAACCGATTTAAACGTAGATGCATTGAAATGAATCCTGCCTCCGTACATAGCTGCTACTGTACTGTAGACGAATATATGCTCTGCCAGAAGTGCCTTTGACTCACCTGTGAGCAGCGCTCAGCCTGTACGGTGAGTGACCCATCTTCAAGCTCTCCGGAAAGCTTAATTGAAGAATATGAAGTAATAGATGACACTAACGAAGAAATATATGCTAAAAGGCTTGAGACAACTCCCTTACGGATGCCGTCGGTCGTAAGCCCAAGAGCCGTCACTCCTACGCGGTAAGAAAACAGCGGGAAATTGAAACGTCGTACAGCAGACAAGTACGTGAAACGTTGACTACAGCATAAAGCCTGGCAACGAGTGAATCAAACTCTGGCACTGAACCCTCCTGCCTTAACTAAAACGAGTAAAGGCCCGGTCACAGATCTTGCGACCGAGATACGACCGAGAGAGACCAGACCGGTTTTAAGCCTCTTGCGATCTCTTAGGACCAGCTCCGCTGTAGCGCATCCGGTCCTAAGAGATCGCAAGAGGCTTAAAACCGGTTTGGTCTCCCTCGGTCTTACTCGGTCGCAAGAGTGTGAACGGGCCTTAGTGGGCAAGCCCCAGACAAACATTCGTCAAGGCATCGTCTTTTTAGGAGAGATGTCAGGTGCTCAATCTTGTTCCTGCAAGTATAACTGTTATCGAGGTCGCACATTTAATCCCGGAGGCATCAAGCTATAATCTAAAGAAGTCCAAGCGACCGTGAACGTTTTGGCATGTGGGAGCATCTCGAGCCACACCAAGGCGCTGAGATAGGCGGAGATATCGTGCAGTCAGCCATGCGGTTTTACACCGAAAATGATTTCGAGTGTTCCCGGCAGAGCACCAACAAAAAAGACGTTGTAAACATTACGAAGGATGGGGAACAACAAGCAGTTGTCAAGCGCTACATGACCAGGTCCATCCGAGAAGCCTATCAGTTGTTTAAAAAAGCTAACCCGGACTCACAACTAGGACTGACCATGTTTCATTTGCTGCTACAAAAATGAGTTAGGTTGGGCCTCGACCGAACCGTGTGCGCATACGTGTGCTGCACAAATACTTCTATGTGCTTATCTGCCCTCAACAGCGTGCGGGACGAAAAAATAACAGCTGAGGATATTGTCGCTTTGTGCCTTTGTCCTGACTCAACGCCCAATTTTATACGGGGTGAATGCAAGAAATGGCCTAGCATTGATCGACTCTCCTCATAAGAATTGAAATTGGTTCCTGATGAGGAGATTTGATTTTGCACGTGGGAGAACGGCAATTTGGTGAATAAGACTGCAGGCTCGAACGCCTTTTTGAAAGAGGTACAAACCTGAGCCACAACATTTTCTACTCACGACTTTATTCGTAAAAGTCAACGGAAAGCTGTTCGGAGTGAGAAGAGCAGCGTGACCACAACAAATATTGACATGCATTTTGATTTTGCGGAAAGCTGGACGGTGATCCTGCCACATGAAATACTGGAGCACCACCGGCACAAGCTTTAAATCTCTGTGTTCACATCTGTTGCGTTGACCTCGCAAGGTCCCAAATGTTTCATTGTCGTGTGTGAAGACTCTTGCCATGACGCTCCCCACGCGGTACTCGCTCTGAAGTGCATTGAGAACTGGCTGGAGGACTATATTCCAGTTTATGCTTCATTAATATATATGTCTGACGGTGCACCAGCTCATTTTAAGAACAGATTTCAGCTCTACGAGTTCCAATGAGCCGGACTTCCGAAAGAGAAGTGGACTTGTCCTCCTCAAGACATGCCAAAAACACCTGGGATTGGGTAGGGTGGCGACTGAAACATCAGGCGATGGTGCACAACCTTCCTTTCGTCTGCAGATGAGGTCATACAGGCATCAATACATTTTGCGCACAAGGTGGGAAAGGGTGTAAAAACTTGACTCTCCTGAATTAAAAAAAAAAAGACGGCGTGAGTGATTTCCGCAAAACCAAGAAAGCCGAAGGGGGTCTATAGCTACTCAAAAAGGAACCCGCCTCTCACACGTGGGGCGACTTGATAAAGGTGAAGTGCGTTTTCAGCGAACTGCATAATCGGTATTTTAGTCCCTGCATGGCGTTTCACAATATGTAATTTTGTTAAATATCTAGGCAAATGGCAGACTTTTTGTAAAAGCCTCTGCATGAACACGCGGGGGAGTGTTGTGCACTATGATCAACGTCAATGTGTATACTTTAGTAACGTGGATACATTAGTAGTTAAATAAAGTGTTGTTGTGATGTGCTATAAGTGAGTGTTTTTTATTTCGTCAGCTGAAATTTGTCTTATGTATGTAAGCTTATAAGCAAAATCATATGATATACATAGTTCAAACAGTTAAAGCTTGTGCAAAAAATGTCCTTGCATTCATAAGTGGAAAACATAACTTTATTGTCGTAGAAGATAGGTACTGAGCCGCTTCATGGGAGATTCTTTTGTTTTCATTTTTAAGTTACACTTTTTATGTCGCACTCTGCGCCAGCAATTTCTAAGATAAGAACGTTCACCTGCCAGAGCTTGAGACACGTCTGGCTAGTCCCAACACTGGACTGCAGTTGGCATTACTGTTAACTTGAATGGATCATTTTGCCCTCCGTAAAATGCCTCAGATGTTTCTGGGGTTGTCATGAGCATATATAACAGCAAACTCATCATGATAAGCTGGCTTCTAAAACCATCTGTTGTTAATGAGGCCGTCACTACCATTGCGGTGAAGCCAGCATAGTTGAACCAAAGATTGAGTGGCGGGCTTAAAATTGGCTTATTTAACTAGATGTCACCAAACTACAACCAAAATATTACACCCAAGACTTATATAAAGTGTTTCTGCATCTTATCAAGTAAAAAGTTAGAAGAGAACAAAAAATGGCATTTTTAGAAAATGGACTTCAAAGTTTGCATATTTCTTGTGCATATCTCTTGGTCTGCTGGGCAAGTTGGTAATTGACATTCATACTAAAAATAGCGCTAAATAGACGGGACAAAAAGACGAAGAAGCACACAGGACAAGAGCTAACTGGCAACTAAAGTTTATTGACTGTTTCCAAATTTGCTATCGCCGTGCACGCGTGTAATCTCGTCTAAACAAAAACACGGCCTATCGCCAGATCAGAAGATATGAACAGGCAGTGGGCGGGCTGCCCACTGCCTGTTCGAAAAGTTAGCAAAACTTTTTGAACAGGTTACACGGCGCTTTTTTCCTTTCCTTGTTCGGATTGTGCGGCGGGGTTATGTAGCTGTTTTGCTGACTTTTTGAACAGGCAGTGGGCGGGCTATATGTACTGATTCGGCGGTACGCCGCGTTTTTGTTTAGACGACATTACGCGCGTGCACGGCGATAGCAACGTTGGAAGCGCTCAATAAACTTCAGTTGCCAGTTAGCGCTTGTCCTGTGTGCTGCTTCGTCTTTTTGTCCCGTCTTTTTGCGCTATTTTTTATATGAATGCATATTTCTGTTTTTTGTACACATCTGGGGCGAAATCAAATTTGTCCAATAAGTTTAATAAAGAATAATTATATGCCGATCGATAGCCTATATAAATTGCTACGTATCAATATATGTCTCATGACATAAGTTTTTACGTTCGTTTGATATAGCTATCCCAATGTTAGTCAAAATTGCTCTGGTTGGCATGTTTGCGATTCGTGAAAAATAAACAAAAATGGCAAAAGACAAAAAGTTCGCCTCCAAAAACAACTTGACTTGCTTACGTAGTGTGCAAAAGGTATTATGACTAAGTGAGAAGTCAATATTTTGCAAAGACCATCTAAACGTGGCCAAAAATCGAATCGCGATTTTCACGCATTCTACCCGGCAGCGTGTCCTAATTTTTTCTCACAAACCACATATTTCTAATTTTTTTGGAAGGTTGTTTTGTTCATTTACAGGGATTTGGATTTTACATCTATTTTACAAATAAATCTGAGGACCCACCATGAATATAATTAAATATATATATATATTATTATATATTTTTAATATTATATTATATAATATATATATATATAATAATATATATATATATATATATATATATATATATATATATATATATATATATATATATATATATATATATATATATATAGATGGGTCCACATAACCTTCTACGCGCGGTTCTGGAGTACCGAAAGTTTCTTTCCTAGTAATAGTTGAAGTTTATGACGTTTATGGCGGTATATTACTTAAAACGAAATGTGACGTCCGGTGTGAATCCACGCGTACAGTCACAGCAATAGCTGCGATATCTTATCGGACGCTAATGTTTTCTTGTGTGCCTCGCACTTCTGACTTTTTGACGTAATTTTGTCACTTGAGGAGAATAGGGACGACTGACACCCTACGTCTTTTCGAAGTTGGGGAAAGAGCCCTTAACCGCTGTCGTTGTAATCTCAATGTAGGTGAAACATACCGAACCTCGGCTTTACCGAGCAATGGTCTCAAAAATTAAATCACTGGTGGTCACCCGCACGCTTACCAGTCTGCATGGTGAAAACCACAATAGAAGAAGTCAGAACCCATGTGGCATCGGCCGAACTGAAGTCCTTCACCGCGTCCCCGGACATGTGCATCGCAGGAGGCTTCGCCACCATCTTTTGTCCTGGCTACGGAGCGCGAATCCGCGAGTGTTAAAAGGAGGGACCCTGTTAAACAAAGGCGACTTCGTTGGCACAAGAAACGGGCCGTATACTCCAGCCAAGTTCGAAAAAAGCCACGCACACGTGGAAACTGCACATCGATCCTGTTCGATTGGGGCGTGGAAAGGCGATAACTTGGATCACGGTGACTCTAGATGTCGTGTTCCGAAAAGTCGTAGGGCCTTGCTTGTATCAGTTTTATTTCTTTAGCGCAAATATCGTTCGCACTGGCCCCGAATATTCTTTGTGGGCTGTCCTTAGGGCGTGGTGTGATTCTTGTTTTGTTTTGATATATTTGTCACGAATCTGTACAGACGTGAATGAAAGGTTTCAATCATTTATGTTGTTTGCAACGACATCATTGCAAGCAGAATTTTTAATGTTGGGATCGATTGTGCGTCTGAAGGCGGGTACGAATTCGAGAAACATTGTAATCCCACGTTTTTTAATGAAAGAAACTTTTAATCTTTGTGTTTTGTTTTTTAAGGAGTTCGTCAACGATTTTTTTTTACTTATGTTGCAGCTTATTCATAAATATACGTTGGACTTGTTTTTCTGTTCGCACGTGACATTCGCTTGACACCTAGAAGCGGAGGCTCACGTCATACGAATACTTCATAAGCCATAACAGGAAAAGCAGTGCGTTGATAGGTATACAGTCTGGCGATTAGTCGCGCTGAAAATGTCACGATGTTTTTCCAAGTTCGCTCGAAGGTGCTGTCACCGTAGAAAAGCGAGTAAAAAGCCTCACGTGGTCCAGCTTTTTTCTTCTTCTGGAATTTTATTTTATGTACTCATAATATGGGAGAACACACGCACACACACACAAACAGATATACACTAGGTATCAAAACTGTAATATGAGACAGAATCATGTGCTTCATTTTGCACATGTGAGCACTTTGCACCTACAAGCATTACCGGAAAAGAGGATTGGGAACTAATCCGCTAGCTTTGCAGTGCCTTATGATTCTCGGCGTCAGAGATAATAATTGTAAACGAAGTCTACCAACAGCTTGAGAAAGTAGAGACGTGGTTATATATTATTTTGAATAGGGTACCCGGGACTCACCACGCCCTGTGATACTTCTTATAAGGAATATTCCAATTGATATATTTTCTAGTAGCGAGAGCCGTCTCGTGTTTTGTTTCGGAATCGAAGTACGAACGCGCTGGGAAACACTACACGCCTTTGCCCTTGGGGGCAGGTTGGCGTCGCATAGATGCGTCGGTTCGCGCTGCTTTAAAAGCGACAGCTTCATATATGGGAAACATAAACTGCGTAGCGTAGCAAGCCGGCACAAAGCGCTGGCTGACCTCGCTGTTTTCTTTTCACTAAATGCTTATAAACTGACCTTCATTGCTCGCATCGGTCTGACCACGTCGCGTCACAGTACTGCGCTACGTCATACCGTTACTGACGTCACATTGTCACGTGAGTATTCAGTGTCACGTCACGTCACAGTGTCACGTGATGTCACAGTAGCACGTTACGCCACAGTGTCATGTGCAGCGGCGCCGCAATTTTCCCTCTAGATTTAGCGGGTCAATAAATCCGTCAAATTTCAATATAAAAAACCTCTCGCAAAAAAGAAAAAGAAGAAATCTCCCAAGCGCTATCTCATTTTTATTGTCTTTCACGGAATATGTAAGCATGGGAGGCAGGAGAAAATGTTTGGGGAGGAGGGAGAGGGGGACATGTCTTAGACATGCCGTACCCGTCCCTCCCCCTTTATTTGCTGTCTCAAAGTTTTTTGTGTGTTTTTTTCGTTCCACTTTGTAGTCGTTTTTAGAATTTATTGTGAGGTCTCCAAACAATTGTTTGGTGCTAATTTTCTCTTTTAATGAATTCTTCACACTTGCTTGGAATAAACTTTGATTTCCAGGCAACGTACTAGAACTCGCAGAATAGATTAGCATGCTGCCACAGTTTTGAAATGTTAGCGACCAACCTGACTTCCAGAGAGACTGATTTTGAAAAGCATTTAAACGGACTTGGTTGCCATCACAAGACACTGTTTTCTAACATCTAACATTGAATGCGTGTGGCATGACGAAAGGCGAAATATCCAATTATCTACCGATGATGTATGTAGGTTCAATAAACGTCAATTATACACACAAAAACATACTTTTTGGTAGCATATTTTGGCTGGCGCAATATTTTAACTTATTCTCGTAGGCCCACGAAATAGTAATGCGTTCTATACAGTCTACTTTTGTTTATTTCATTGCGACCGGAGCTTTAGCCGTTTTCAATGATTGCAACTTACTGCGAATAAATACTTTTATGGTATACCTTCTGATGGCATAGAAAAACACCGTGTCGAAATGAAACAAAGGGCACCTCAAGGAGTATGCGTGGACAACTGAATATCAGGTTGATAAATGGTTCGTAGCGAGCATCAGGATGAAGTTGTCGTGCAGCCGCCGTGATTACAAAATTGACTGATGCAGACCTCACGCCCAATGAATGCTGCTGGGCCCAAGGCTACCACTAATAATAGAAAAGAAGCGCAGACAGCACAAAAGGCAGACGGACTCTCAGACCGTCTGTAGGGCCCAATCCGGTTCCTTGCTCCAGAAATTTCTATCGTTCGGCCCAGGTAACTCCCCGTTCGAAGACAGCCCGTATGTCGGCAGAAACTGGGGGAGACGAGGGAATCAGAGCACGCGGAGAGGCCAGAGAGCCAATCTCTGATTGGAATGATTAAAGGGTAGACGCGAAGCTAGCTGCCTTTGTCTCTACTCACTGTATGAACGCGTTCGAACGGGAACGCTGAAAGCCGGACGTGAGCGTTCATCGTTCGAACGCGTTCGAAGAGTGATTAGAGACAAAAGCAGCTAGCTCTGCGTCTGTCCGCTAATCGTGGCAGTCAGAGATCTCTTGGCATGGTAAGTCGGTTAGTTGACAGAACTTTAAAGGGACACAGACACCCCCCAAATATTTTTTTTTCCTTTTTTGGCAGGCGAGTTATTATGGTGTCGGAATACTACCCCATTAATATTTTGCTACAGAGTCACGTATTTTTAATAAAGCCAAAAAACACAACTGCTCGAAACCGAAACCGAAACTCCAGCACCGCACGGCGAGAGTGGAGAATATAGAGTGAGGAGCGGAAGTCACGTGGCTACACCCGACCGTGCGTTTTCTTTTTCTCCGCACGTAGCAGACGAATAGCGTTCGTTCGCCGTGCGGTACCTTTGCAGTTATGTTTCTTCCGCTGACTGTTCTGTACTTCAAGATGAGTTGTTTTGTTCATTTAAGTGTTGGCAATTAGTAGTGAGTGCCCGTAGTGAATTCCCGTGGTCGGCTCCGAAGAGAATACTCAAAAGATGTTGCGTGAAGAGTATGCCCCAGATGTCCTGCAACTGAACGTGGCATTGTGCGGAAGAGTGCAAAAGTTTCCGAAAGATCAACGGGTCGGGATCAATGGCTGGCTGCAATTACTGTAGAACAGTTACGCGAAGCTCGGAAACCGGACGCTACCCGATTCATATGCTCCTCGCATTTTGTGGAAAGTGACTACATTGAGTTCGCAGGAGTCAAAAATGGAATCCCATAACATTTAGTTCAGCGACGTACCGTCCACAACAATTGGTTTTTTCATCAGTGATAATTGTAAAAAAGAAACGTACACACTGCAAAATGCTTGACAAAAAAATACCACACACGCCGGGGATCGAACCCGTGCCCGCTGCGTGTGAAGCGGACGTCTTTCCACTGAGCCACTGTTGAAACTCTTCCAGCGTGGTAATGCAGCTGATAGACTGTATGTCGGAAGTTTGCTACCGATTTCCTTTCAATACCTGCACTCCAGGCTTGAAGTCGGGCAGCACCACGCATTGGCCACAATCGAACCTAGTAAAGAAACCGTACGCGTGCATATTCAACTCGTATGTACGGATTTCGTGCTTGACGTTTGAGCGAGCGATGTCTTCAGCCACAGGAAGGGACGACGGCTCGGCGACGTCCTCGTGCAATCGGCTTGCTGGTCCGGCGTGTCGTACGGGACGAATATCAGTTCTTTGATCTTTTTCAAAATTTCTCTTTCGAAGAAAGACAGAATTCACCGGTACCGTGAACGGTAGTTCTGAAGTAGACCCCCCCCCCCCAATATGCCATGTGGCACATTTTACATAATAAAAAAGAAAAAAGGTCCAACGCCCGTTGTCTGCGCATCCGTGAGCCCACGATACGCGAAACGACGCCATGTTGAGAATTATGCAGTGAACGCACAGAATGCTACCGGTTGTCTGTGCTACCCTTTTTTTTTCAATCAACGTATTTGCAGCTTTTTGGAAGCCACAAAAATGGGTTTCATATTTTTTCTATTTTTAATATTGACTGTGTTCCTTCAATGACCCACGACTTTGATTAAATTTGGTGGTCGCGTCGACCACTCGATTGGCGGTTTTCGGGCGGAAAGAAACCGAATTTCGAGCCGCAAATTCTGTTCTGGGTAGTTGGGCTCTCATATGTCACGTACAACTAGAAACCTCGGCGAGCATAAATACCCCTTCAGTGTCCTTTAAGAGTGCAGCTCTTAGGCACCCGTTTCCGGTTGAGCGGCGTCGCCGTCGCCGTCGCCGTCGCCGTAACCGCGCGTTGCATTATGATACGTTTCCCATAATGACGTCACACGTGAAGTCACCTTTCACGTCACGAGGGTAAAATCAGCGAAAACGTTTCTCACCAAATATAGCGGGAAAATGTTACCCACACTCGTGACGTCACGGAAAATTTAGCGGGAAAGTTTCCGCTAAATTTAGTGGAACAATTTCTCCGCAAAATTTAGCCGGAAATCGACGTCCCGTGACCTCAACACCAATTCAGTCTCCCCGCTAAATTTAGCGGGGATATATTCACTAAATTTTACCTAAATTTTACGGGAATATTTCCCGCCAAATGGGAGGGGAGCAGGAGAGGAGGAGCGGAGGGTACGGAGGGGGAAGACGGGCATACCCTCCTCTCCGTACCCTCCCTCCTCCTCCTCGAGAGCTACGCTCTAATTCGGCATTACAGATAATAGTAAACGTCTTCCATTTTTTAAAATAACTTTTAATTAATAAAAATAAATATGAGGTTAAAATGAGGAACTTCCTGACAGTCATTCAAAAACCCTAAGTAAGAAACTTTCAGAAGTACATTGGGCTCCTGGGAAGCACTGCGATGCGCTGAAGTTGACACTCGTACAACAGCTGCAAGGCTAGAAGCGCGAACACGCGTCCGCGCTGTTTTTCCGTCTCTCGTCATCCGCGTTTTCACACCGCAAGCATTGGGCCTGTTGCACGAGTGGGAACTTGAGCGCACCGCCGCGCTTCCCTCTCGCCAAAACATATCTCTAAGAATTACTTATTTAATGATTTTTAATGACGCTCAGCAAGTTTCTTATTGACACCATATGTTTATTTTCACCAATTAAAAAAGTTAATTAGAAAATTTTCGTTAATTATTCAACTCATTGCGACAATTATCTTCCTGTATCATGTCCCCCTGGCCTTATAACTTACCTGCACAGAATGCACTAGAACAGCTTTTACGGATTTCTCAAAGGGAAGCTGAAGCACGTTTCGAGGAAGCTGAGTTAGAAGCGGACTTCTCGAGCCTTTTCACCGATGAATTTGGTCATTGTACTTAACGTGGACAGTAGGAGACGTAAACTGCATTTATTTTGAAAAGTATGCGCAGCGATTGCCGCAGGTTATGCGGCGAGATTCCCTGCCGCCTGTTTTCTGTCCAAAGCGTCGAGCAGGGGTCACCTGACCCTGTCGATGACGTCACTTCTAGTTTTTCTCTCCGCTCTACTGCGCTCCGATCGCCACAACGGGCGGGGCTACGTCCAAATTTTAATTGGAGATTATGACGCTCCTACTAATAAGATTGACAGAAGACGTAACACACATAATATTTAAGGTACCTACATTAAACCTTTCAGTTGTATTTCAATTTCAAGGACATCTCCAGCTTCCCTTTAAAAATGTAAACCTATAAAACACGCTGTTTATAAGTTTGATAAAACGCTGGCACATGTTACGGTAATGTACGCGACTTAAAGTGCATCGCTTTGAATTTCAAAAACAAATCGACAATGTAGGTATACAATTTTGCAATACAGATTTTAATATTATCAGGAAAGACGAAACCAAAAATTATAATAAATATTGGGAATTTTTTGTTATACGTTTATTGTTCAATTAGTACAGTGAAATGGAATCTGAACATTTAGTGATGCTCCCTGTTGAAGATGTCAACCTTAGTTTCTCTGGCCTTCATCTTCTCGATGTCGCAGTAATGCTGCTGAAGGGCCTGGAGGAAAGGAGAGTTGTAGTCGTGTTCGATCTCGTGGTCAACCAAATCTGGTCCAAGGATCTCTTGCTCTGGAGACATCCGTAGTCCCACCGTGTACTTTATAATCTGCAGTACAAGTACAAAACAGGTGCCGCTTTTAAGGGTACGCAATATGAAATTCTATGAAAAAGAAAAAAATCATTCGTTGCGACGATTTTTTGTGCAACTTTTATATAAGAAAAGGCCGGGGGCGGGGGGGGGGGGAGGGAAGCACACAATCACTGTTAAAGTTGGCGAACGCTCTGTAAGACCGCTGCTCAGATGACACTTATTCATCGGCAATGTTACCTGTCCTGTCCCACCTAAGCTATCCTTTATAGTCAAGTACAAAAATAAAACTTTTTTTTTGTTCAGTAATCACGTCGGTTGCGTTAAGGTTCTAGACGGTTATTGTTGTATAGGTGTTCATTCGAGGGATAATGAAGCATTGCGGCATAGGTTCCTTGCCAATAATTCAGGGTCTGAAGACTCATACACACTCAAACAACTCGCTTGTAAATGTTTCATCAAGGTTGGAGCTACGCTTACGGTATCTAGGATGAGCACTGAGTCTCGAGTTGCGGCAGAAATCAAAGCTCAGGGTCGAAACAAGTATTCTTTTCTACGTTGATGCACACCCGGGTTGTTTCATACTTTGGCTCGTGGAACAAATTAGGTTATAGATCTGCCAGTCAAATTTCCAATGTTTTATACTTCAATATTTTCTACGATATCAATCAAAATTAAAGGGTATTTAAAACCATTGTCAATAGCTTTTTCGCCACATTCTGTCCCACAGGACGCGAAAACTTTCAACGCTGCATACTTAATCATTCGATATGGTAGCAGCCAAATTAGAGAGGTATTAAAAACCACCGCCAAAAGCTTTCTCGTCTCATTTTGCCTCATTGGACAAGTATCGTACTGTCAATCTTGCACACACTTTGTTTTGTCAACAGCTTCTTTGGAAACTTAGCCGGAGATATAGTAAAGGCTTTGTTATATTCCGACGCTGAGCGCAGCGAACGTAGCGTAGCACAGAATGCGCGTTTCACTGGCCGGCAAGCAAACACTCGATATCTGCGACTAATCAGTATCTGTGTGCGCAGCGCTACGTCGCGTTTGCTACACTCGACGTCGTGGTGCAAGGTGCCGACGCTGTATACGTGGCTTGGACGTGACGCCATCGCACTATGGTGGTGCTCATTCCTACCTGTCGTTGCCGAGAAGAACAAATTCAGTGGCGTGTAATCTGCGATTCAGAATGTGTGCGCTCAGCAGCAAGGCCACCACACGTGGCCACAAATAATATAGCGTCAGTGCAAGGCGTGGATTCCTTACAACCAGGAGCACAGCGGACATGAGGATAGCCCAGGCGATGATACACCCCGCGGCCACGCTCTGGATGACCAGGAGGTCCCAGCCTCCGCCGACGAACAGGCCCGAGCGTCCGCGGGTGTAGTCGAGCAGATGGTCACGCTCGGGGAAGAGCCCGATGGCGAGCAATCCCCAGAGGCCGCAGATGCCGTGCGAGGCGAACGTCTCGGTTGGATCGTCCACCCGCAGTCGGTCCAGGATAGGAATGGCGATGAGCACCAGGAGGGCTGCCACCGCGCCCACGGCCAGCGCCGCCCAGGGGCGAAAGATGGGCGCGCCGCCTTCAGGGTCAAAGTCGCAATTCAGATTTTACGTGCCAAAAGAACGAAGGTCATATCGCCTGCCCCAGCAAACGTAATTTCGACTACCTAGGTTTTTTTTTACTCGTAACCAAACACTCGGATACGCGGCGCTTTCAGATCTACCTTCGGTGTGAAAAGGGTTAGTGGACTGCAAGGAGTGAGTGGTTGTCCGCTTTTTTATTTGTTTTCAGTCTCAGGTTTATCGTGTTAAGTTAATTCACCAGCATGCTTAGGTTCTTCTTTTCTTTTACTTTTATCGTAAATAGAAAATGGTATGAACGAATGTTTTAACTATTTGTTTTACTTTTTACTTAAGCGTTGTAGATACTTAGGTGTTTTGAATTATCCTGCTTTAGCGCAGACGTTATTATAGGGCAGAGGCGGGGAGGGGCGTACGAATAAAATTATCGGGTAGAAGGTTTTTATTAGTGCGATGTCCAAAGAAAGCATCGTGGAAGGCGATGCCTCCAAGTAAAGGTTCGTAAAAGTTACTTAGGTAATGTACCTGAGATGCAGTTACAGTTACTCATGAAAAGCTGTACCTGAGGGACGTATCCAGATTTTCATTGAAGAATGCACCCACGTACAGATACAGTCACTTAAAAATGCTTTTTATTTTCATAAAAACGGCAAAAAGGAAAGTTAAGAACACTTCGACCAACAAAAATGTTGTGCGGAACGTTGATGGGAAACTCCCATGGCGTACAAATTCGAGTTTTGTAGATAAAAAAAGAAGTTTTGTCGGCTTTAGAGGTCATCAAAATAAACACGTAATAATGTAATAATTCATAGAATTAAACAAAGTCAAGACTGGTTTAAAAGAGTCATTGTGAAATGTGCAAAAATACTGATAATATATAATAGATAGAAGGAGAGAGAGAAGACCATGGTCGTTTAAAAGGACACTGACACCCCCCAAACAAATACTGTTTATGTTTTGCCAGGCGATCTATTATGGTGTCAGGAGACTACCCAATCAATATTTTGCTGCAGCGCCACGTATATTTTTAATAAAGTAAAAAACGCAACTGCTCGGAACCGAAATCGAAACTGGAGTAGGGAGAAAGAAGAAAGGTACCAAAAATCAGGTGGCTGTGCTACTTTTTTTTTCATTTAACGTATTTGCAGATTTTTAGAAGCCACAAAAATTGGGTTTAATATTTTTTGCCTATTTTTAGTAGTGAGTGTGTGCCTTCGATGACCCACGACTTTGATTATCTGTGGTGGTTCTGTCTAAACCATAGAAAACGGCACGTGACACGGGGAAGAGAGTGAGCGCGACTCAAACCGGCCATTTCTCGATCGGTGTTTTTCGGGCGGAAAGAAAACGAATTACAAGCTGCAAATTCTGTTCTGGGTAGTTGGGCTGTCATATGTCATGTACAAATAAAAACCTCAGCGAGCATAAATACCCTGTGTTTCTTTAAATGCAAAAGTCGCATTTAAAGGAACTAAAGGTACCAAGGTTAAACAAAAATGGGGAAAGCAGAAAGCAAGTTTTATTTGAAGAAAATCCCCAACCGACATGCCAAGCAACGTCAATGCATGCCATCTCTGAGCAAGATTTGCAGAAATAAACGAATTGTTAAAAATCATAAGAAATACCTTCGCTGCTAAAAGTCATAAAAGTTGCAGGCACCGTATCACTGTCTATCCATGTCCAAATGTATCTTCTCAAATAATAAAAAAATATTCTGAATCAGGCCTATTTCTTTATTAAGAAAATACAGCATCACAAGTTCGAAACAACTGCTTTATTGGTGAGTCCGCGTCAGAAATAAAGAAGACAGCAGTCAGTCATGGACCTTTGGCAGCATGTTATATTTTTTTATCATTTCGCTGCTCTATATTTTTTAGAGCCACCGCTTCTCGAAATATTTCTCTGTTATCTTTTTTCATTTCGCTGCACTATTCGCCTTTAGAAGCAGTACCTCCTCGGAAGGTTTGTCCGACGTTTTCGATCGCAGAGTGGCGATTATTCCTTGCACGCTAAAAACGCTCACCACTGCCGCCCTGCTCCGAAAGCCTGCGTTGAATATTAAGAACACGCTTTTAAGCAGTGGCGTGTGCTTGAGACATTCCAAGTTTCTTGTTGGAGCAAGTTGAGTGTGTTGTATGAACGTTTTCTCCCATTGAGCACATAAAAACAACACTTCGAAATTTAAAAAAAAAAAATGCTCGTAGGTTTTTTTTTTTTTTACAAATTTGTTTGCGTGAGGAGGCTTTTTCCATACTCGAACTCGCATGAGATCATTTTTAAGATAGTCTCATGCGCGCTTGCATTCCACCTCACTGTTTATCTACGCGATCTTAAATTTTGAGTGACGGACGACAGCAATTAGCAAGCTCTTTTCTTGTCTAATTTCTAAGAACCTTTATTTGCAAGTAACATGGAAGATATCGTATTACTTCTTTTTGCCTACAACGTAGTGCGCTCTCAACAATCGTATGCCGTCTCATGATGGCAAAATTTATGTGTTAATTTTGGGGGCATAGCAAGCACGTGAGACCACCTGAATTTATCTTGATGTTCGTTTTCTCTGACTAAGTGTGCCCTTCAGATCCACTTTAACGCGGAAATACTACCCTGTTCTTACTTTGTATAATTTGGCTAAAGCGAACAAAATGTACCTCAACAATGTAACTTCACTAAGTTACAAGTTACTCGAAAATCTACCAAAGATACAAGTATAGATACAAAAAATAAAAGTACCTAGGTTTGTACCTTAGGTACAACAAAAGTACCTAGTTACCGATGTGCACTTTCTTGTACCTAGGTACCTTACAACCCTGCGTCCAGGTACGTACAGCACGTACCCCCCCACCCCCTGGCATCTGAGCTAAAGGCAGTCTTGGGTAAGTTACTTTTAAAAAGTAATTCGTTACAGTTAAGTTACTTTCAGAAAAAAGTAGCGAAGTTACCGTCACAGTTACCGCAACAAAAGAGTAACTCGTTACAGTTACAGTTACTTTTAAAAAGTAACGACGTTACTTTTCAGTTACTTTTTTATAACACAAAAAATTAGGAAAACTAAAAAACGCCCCTCACAAAGTTTTATTGCATAAAATAAAAAAAATGTACGCATTTTACTTCATATTGTAACTTAGCAGCAGTTGCTTCTGGAAATTAGTGTTTGAAAGCTTCCACACCAGAGCAGTGGCGCAAATCAAAATGCGAAACATGCGCAGTGCCCTCCACATGTATTGTTGTTTCACGGTTGATTTACCCGATTAAAAAGCGTTTGCACGAAAAAAAAACAACACAACATAGATAGTGCTTCAAAACACTAAGATGTAAGTGTTCAGTCACAAAGTACAGGCGCGTGCGTAAAGATAACTAGATTTTTTTTATCAAATCTACACGTGGCTATATTCGGGTCATGACTCGCGACAAAGAACGTATTCACAAGTTTGTGCAAGGCCAATTTGACACTCGAAATGTTGGAACAGACGATTTGGAAAGTGCAAGATGTAGCTAAATAGTATTCGTTCAGTGATATATTAATCAAAAAAAGCTAAAAAGTTATGACAAAAGTAACGTCGTTATTTTCATCGTTACCTCAGAAAAAAGTAACTCGTTACATTTACAAGTTACATTTTTAAAAAAGTAACTCGTTACAGTTACAAGTTACCAAAAAAGTAACGAAGTTACAGTAACGCGTTACTAGTAACGCGTTACTATTCAAGGCTGGCTAAAGGGGATTTAGTGCAATGAACATCAGCTCTGCAGCCTTTTGATCCTACACAGAGGACTAAAAACCTATGTGGAGGCTTCACTGAAAAGAATCCAAGAGCCAATTGAGACAGCGGACCAGTAAAGGAAAAAAAAAAGAAACCAAGCGCCGACTTAAAACTGAGAATTCTTAGTCAGGAAACATTGAACGCATGGTTAACGGACGCTTACCAGAAATTGCCACAAGGGAGCCCATGACTGTGTTCATGAGCCAAGAAACATCATGCTGCCCCTTCTTGAGAATAAAACTGAAAACAAAAACAGGACGGGATGCACATTTTTGCTTCAAACACCAAACAAAATTTGTGATTTCGAAAAAAAAAACTAGTTGCAGTTTATTGTTTAAAGCACGATCAAGTGAAGACTGTCACATAAAGAAAACAAAGCAATATGGACGAAGACTTTAGATAATCGTGCTCATATTTTTTTTTCATATTTACTGAGTGGTGTTCTTTAAATTTGCTCATGTCCGCATGTGAAACCTCTCGTTTGCAGTGAGCGAAGCATCCTTTTAAAGTGTAGCTATGCAATAAATGTGCAATTCCTTTTTATGAAAAAGTAAAAAAAAGTTTCACTTGTCGCTTGTGCGTAATTTGTTTTCATAAAGTTCTCCTTGTTTCCTTTTGTGCTCGTTTTCATCATTCTCAAAATATCCCAACTGACCCAAATTACAACTTTACTAACGAAAGACGAAAATTACTGCAATCTTTGTAGACCAAACTTAATTATTGCTTAGACTATATTATTACCCACAAAATTTCTCATTATTGTCTATATTGCGTACCCATCTGTCCCAATAATTATCCTGCATATATTATATTGTGTTAGTTAATGAAGTCAGGGAAAGATCCAACAAACTACCCAAGACAAAACGCGCTTAAGTGTTTATAAACTAATCTGATTTTGTTACAGTGATTCTGACCAACAACAGACTGCTAGAAAAAAAAAGGTATATCAACAGTGAATTTGGCTCCGAATATAATATTTTAGGGACATAAAATTTTAATCCAAGAGAACTGCTTAAGTGTGTCTAAAAAATCGTTTGTAGAATATTAATGGTAAGGCAAGAAATCCTTGTAAGCCTCTCCCAAAATAGTTTAACAATCTCCATAGATGAATACCGTTATTTTGCCTCAGAATATTTTGGTCTAGTACCACATAACCTCATAAACATTTGCCGAAGTACCAGAACTTCGCTTTATGACCCTGACGACAAGTTCGCGCGGTGTTGAGGATGCTAAATACAAATCCTTTTAGTTGAAATTGTGTTCACATGCTTCTCTTTAGGAGGTCTACGAGAATGCATAAAATCCACCAATTCCACCTTTCCCAGCTGAAATAGTGATTGACGAGCGTCTTTGGTTGAACTTCGTTAGCCTGATACGGCGCTCAGTTCGGTACTGGGTCCGTTGCGAAGAAGCTCGTTAGCCATCGCGAGTGCAATGCGTACAAATATCGGTGTGCTCGTGAACTTCAAATAAGCTTTAAGAAAGCTTGCCCTTTACCTCATGGACATTCCAACAAATCCACCAGTCATTGATGCCAGTATGGTTGTCACCGAAGCTCTATAGTAGAACATAAAACAAGAGCGAAATGGTTACGTGCATTGCACATCGACGCGGAAGTTGCTGTATTAACAAATTTTACAAGATTGTAATTTTAGTCTTACCTAGCAGAATACTTCCATTTATTTCGTACAATTCCCATCGTACTTCCGGCGCTGAATCCTAGCCAGCCCCACCTACAAAGTGTCCACGGATAAATTGTGAGCAATTAATCACAAAATCAGATTGACAGCTGAATAAACACAAAGCGTGGCGAGGCCCCGGCATCTTATTATTGTTCCGCCGTCAATGTGATTGTGGCGTGAGCCAATAACAACGTCGAATACCAAATTATGAAAGAAACGGGGGGGGGGGGAGTTAATAAGCCACGCCTTGCATTTCTTCAGCTGCTGATGACTATATAGTCACCGTGAACTGAAGAAACATGCGCGTGTCGATAGAGATTACGGCAAGAGTGGACGCCGAAAAAAACAAACGAATGTCAATGTAGAAGTGAACTTTTCAACGCAAGTGCAAATGATTCGTGTCGTTTTTATCCCCTTGGATTTGGTTTACCTTAGCCGTTAGGTGCGTGACGGGTGCGTGTTTTCCCCAAATATCCAGTGCAAACTTGCGCTGTCGCTGTGTGAGTCGCATTCGGCTGGAGTGTTTTGTTGTAATATTTAGAAAAGGACGGAGGAGGGGGGGGGGGGGCTTAGGTGGATTTCATTAACAGCCCCGTACAGCACAGGAATTCTTACGATTGTACTATTCGACGTTCTAAAGCAAACAACAAAAAAGTTATATATATATATATATATATATATATATATATATATATATACACATACACTGATGTCTCGTTAATAGGACACCTCCTTTCTCCCGAAAAATCGTCCATAATGTGAGCCCTCCACAATAACGACACAAAATTGTATGTATATTCTCAGTTTGTCACCAAAAATGGTGTCCATTAGGGGTGTCCATATTAACGGGGTACATGTTAACGAGACATAACTGTATATATATATACAGGGTGTTCCATTTTAATTCAAACAGTTTTATTACGAAACATTCGTAAAATATCCACTAATACGGTTTGTGCAGGTGAGTTATACGGCCAGGGGGACATTATGTGGGTGGCTAACTTCTGCGATAAGTCGGCTAATTAAATAAACATTTGTTTATTAACTTTTTAATTAGTGAAAATAGACATATGGTTCCAATTAGAAACTTAAAGAGCGTCATCTAAAACCACCAAATCAACTCTTTTTCGAGTGACTTGAAGCTCATGGGAAACTCGGGGGCGCACCAAAGTTACCACTCGTGCAGCAGGCGCAAAGCTAGCAGTGGCAGAACGCGGATCTCTTTTCACTAACTACAAAAGTTAATTGACGAATTTTAATTAATTAGCCGACTTATTTAAAAGATTATAGCCACCCACATAATGTCCCCCTGACAGTATAACTCCCTGCACAAATGGTATTAGTGCACCTTTTACGAATGTTTTGGAATAAATCTGTTCGAATTAAAATGGAACTCCTGATATATATATATAAATATATGTACGGTGTCCCTAGTCACTAAGCTTGATCTAAAATGGACCGCAAATATCGAGTCGCCACCAGCAAGTAGCAATCAAAACTTATCGCCAAAGTTGTATTGCACAGGTCGGTATTTTCTTGTAAAATTACAAAGATTAGCTCCCTTTATGTAAAAAATAGGGCCAGGAAACTTGCGAGGGTCAGCGGCGGGCGGCGACGCAGACGACCTAGTCGAGTTGCGTGGCGTGTTTCGAGCTCGTGTTGATAGATGGCGCTACCTCTTTATCGAGACTGCTCGCGACCACCGTGGTTTATTAAAATGAACATAATCTTTTTTGTAATGTAGCTTTGGTTAAAAAAATTCAAACACTAAAATCAAAAATAAAGGGAAAAAAAGCGTTTGCATAACGACGGTGCTTTTGTTGACAGCGAATTTCGTCTGCGTGTTGTCTGCTTTCTATCGCTGGTCGGCTACACCTTCCGACGATGTTCCCGACGCCATCTATCAATACGCGCGCCAAACGCACCCCGCAACTCGACTTGACTGTCTCCGTCGCCACCCGCCGTTTACCCTGGCAAGTTTTTTGGTCCTGTATTTTACAGAAACGGAGCTAAAACTTGTAATTTTACAAGAAAAAACCGACCTGTGAAATACACCTTTGACAAAAGTTTAGATTGCTACTTGCAGGCTTCGATTTTTACGGTCCATTTTTGGGACGCCTCATAATATATATATATATATATATATATATATATATATATATATATATATATATATATATATATTATTGCAACCGATAACTTATTTTTTAATGTATGATTGTTTTAAGCATATAAAGCAATTAATAAAATAAAAATAAAATATTATTTTTTCGCTTCCAAAGCCGGTAGTTTACAGATGCGTTGTTAAAGTGAGTGTCTACTGAGACAAGAATCTTCTAAACAAAAACCGTTCTGCTCTAACAGACAATGTGCTATACTCTGGCCGCACCCTTCGACGAACCACGTTGTACTCCTGCTGCTTGTGCATACCAGAGCATGAAGAGTCCCAGCAGAGCGTTGGTCGGGTTTCCTAGCGGCAGTGGAGCCGTGCCGAGGTCATACCGGCCTAGCCGCGGCCCCAGCACGATGGCTGACACGAGCCCCACGCATCCCCCGAGCAGGTGAACGACGCCGGAACCACCGATGTCTACAGCGCCCATGCGGGCCAGAAATCCTCCGGGGTTCCAGATCCACCCCGCAGGAACGCAGTACATTGCCGTGTTCAGCACGGAGAAGAGGCAGTACGCCGTGAACTTGGTCCGCTCCGCCATTGCACCGGAGACCAGCGTTGTCGAGGTGGTGGCGTAAGCCAGCTGCATCGAAGCATGTCGCAGGAATAAAATAGGTTGTGCCGCGACGGAGGAACGTTAATAATGTGCAGATTCATTATGCACATGCCATAACATCACGTCCAAATGCACCTCGACCCACTGAATACACCCCTCTATATTTGTACGTAGATTTGCTTCTGCAAACTTTCAACTTTACAGTGCTGCGCGTAATTGGTGACCTAAAACATCAAACTTTTTGATGATGCTGACATACAGGTGAAGAAAAAATAAAGCAAAATTGATCTATTTTTAATAAAGCAAACATGCTTCGAAATCATAGTGTCCAGCATTTTTCATTTCACGTGAACCCGGTGGCCTCGTAAATTCGAACTATTTTGTAAGGTTATTTAGTTGATGCATCGATTGGGTGCACACTGTTGTCCCATCCGGCTGCATAGGCAGACAGTTTGCGCTTGTGCATGGTTGACCTATGGCCGATTGTTAGCGCACCGCAGCTCGGAGCACGTGGAGCTGAAGCTCGTTCTGCAGAACCCAAGGATCCTGGGTTTAATACCCACCCCTTTCCGTTTTGACCTTGATGAGCACCGTACCGGTGTGCGGTGCTGTGCACTACTACATGGTGCACGTTAAAGACTCCAGGCTAGCAGCAATACTGCACTCGCAACATTTGTCATCTACTGGGTGACCCAAGGAGCGGCCAGGCTCTCTAAATCGACCGCAAAATTTGGTTTCTTAACCTATCGCGCTACGATTTTGTGCAGCGTTGTCCAGAGATGGTGCATTTTGTTTTGTAAAATTTACAAAGAGCAAACTTACCCAATGAAAAAGTAAAGAAAGAAAAAGGCTTAGCTCCTATGGAAACGCAGCGAAGCCACCGGTCTTCAAACAATACGGGGCCGCTTCGCTCGGGAGACAAGAGATGGCGCAGGCGGTCGCGATGCCAACTGCCGCCAACGAACGAGCATACGGACGCCGAGAGCTGGCGTCTTTAGCAGACGATATTTTCGACTCAAAAGCGGCGCGAGCTTTTCTGATATCAGTTGCCAATGCATTATTTTATCATCCTTACTAATAAAACACATTGAATGGACAGATAATCGATTAAAAAAATGGTTTGTTGGGATATTTTGACTGTTTTTTTCGGGGTACTGATGTCGTCTGCTTTGCAGTTCCTTGTTGTTACCGCGCCTGTTTTTGTTTCTGCGAGTGTCGCCGCCTGCGGAACGCGCGCCGCTTTTGAGTCGAAACGATCGTCTGCTAAAGACGCCGGCTCTCGGCGCCGTATGCTCGTTCGTTGGCGGCAGTTGGCATCGCGACCGCTTGCGCCATCTCTTGTCTCCCGTGCGAAGCGGCGCCGTATTGTTTGAAGACCGGTGGCTTCACTTCGTTTCCATAGGAGCTAAGCCTTTTTCTTTCTTTACTTTTTCCTCAGGTAAATTTGCTCTTTGCAAATTTTATAAAAAAGAAAATGCACCATCTGAAGGCAACGCTGCACAAAATCGTAGCGCGATAGGTTAAGAAACCGAATTTCGCGGTCGATTTAAAGAGCCTGGCCGCTTCTTGGTCACCCAGTAGTTCCGAGAAACCAGAAGTCCACTGGGACAAACTTCCAGCTCTCTAAGCACAGGCACATCACAATATTTACTGCAAATTATTGCTGTTGGTGCATTTATGTCAAAATGCAAATCCTTTTGATACTTTATAAAAGGCTACTGTGAAATTAAAGCATACCTGAAAGACGAATCGGGAATAGCGCTGTCCCATGTGGCTCTCGTCGGCGCTGGTGAAAAACTCACCGAAGCTAAAGTAAGGATTTTTCATGGTGTCAAAGCCGATACCGTAACCGAATGCCCAGAACACAAGTCCCCCGAACAAAACAGTGGTGGCGTTTTTGACCAAGATGTTGACTTCGTTCTTGCGCGACACGAACCCCGACTCCAGGAGGCCGTAACCTGCAAATTCGGAAAACAAACTGAGCCGAGTTCTTTTTACACTTCTTCATTTCATTTTTACACTTACTTTTTACTATTTATGAAAACGCAAGAAACTCTGCTAAGTTTTTTTTGTGAAACTCTTCACAACAACAACGAACGACGACGACGACGACAACAACAAGAAACAACAACAACAGCAGCAGCAACTACAACAACAACAACACCAACAGCAGCAACAACAACAAAAACAGCAACGACTACGAAGAAGAAGAATACGAAGAACAACAACAACTAGAAGAACAAGTAGAACAAGAAGAACTTCAAGAAGAACATCAAGAAGAACTTTAAAAATAACATCAAGAAGAACGTCAAGAGGAACAAAGAGCATCAAGAACAGCGATAACAAGAACAAAGAGAGAAGCAACAAGATCAAGAAGAACAACAATAAGTACAAGAAGAACAACAAGAAGAAAAACAAGAACAAGAACTAGAAAAACATCACCAACATCTACACAGAAAAAATATTTTATAAGGTTGATTGAATTAGAAGGTTGTACGCCGAGGCTCTCGGAGGTCACGACAGTCACGCATATGCTTAAGTATTGCCAAGTAGAGAATGCGCTGCCTGGCTTCTCTTATGCAAATTCTTATACACACCAAATTGCGTTTGAACGTTTTAAATATATATTCAGGTGGCGCATATACTATAATAAAATTTTCTGAGTGCGAGTTTGTGGAAAAAGTATGCAAGGTAAAAATAAGTGTTATTCGTATGTAAGAAGAAAAAAAATCTGGTTCACAATGTTACGCACAGAGAGTACCATATACGCTCAGATTCGCTGTATACGCTTCAAGGTGTTCATCTCAATGAAGGCTTTACGTTTCTGTTCTATGTGGTGCCGTCGCAACGCAAACATATATTTTAATTTCGAACGTTTCCCTGCGCATAAACAAACGTGTTTCTTCTCTTTATTTTCCTTAGAAACCTATTATCACAAAATTTGAGTAGGACAAATTTACTTCGTAAAGACACTTTTCTGGAAGTTTTATAACTTTTATATATTTATATTTAAAATATAGTGTATAATGTTTTATATAATAAATTATAAATATATATTATTATATTATATATAATATATATCACATTATAATATTATTATATTTAATATTTAATATAAATATTTGCTTATATTTTTACAAGCTTTTTTTTTTACGAATGAGAAGCGCTCGAGAAAACGCTCTAGTTTGTGAATTTTTATATTCAGTTGCTTCATCTCATGTCATGTGGATAGCGTTTTTAGTCGCAAAGGATATAATAATATTTCTGGTCGTATGACCCAGGCTTGCATTTGCAAACATTACTCGATGACCGGTTGTTCATGCTCGTGTGATATTCGGTTTGAGCGGGAGTTAGGCAATATTTATCCTAAGACCGTTTTAGCACCACAAAGGGTGCCATAAAATTATACAAAAGCGAACTGTCTATAAAAAGGAACAGGTCAATCTCTTAATAACTGTGGTCAATATACACTGCAGGGAGTGAGACGAAAGAAAAGCGTATGCCACTGGAGAAAATTTGGGCGCCAGACTGAACTGTACAAAAAGCGCCTTCACCGCGAATCAGCGTCAAACTTTTGAGTTCGTAAACGAAACATACCTACACTCTAAAAAATGCCTGCGCGTCGACTTACCCACAAAACAATCAAAAGCTCAGCGAATAAGGAGGCGGAACATCTGTTTGACCTCAAAATTTGGTGTGGTGGCATTACGCAATGCAAGCATGACGCGTTGCATTGCATATTGCCACAGCGCAGACTTTATTTTAGGTCTCAACAGTTGTTCTACCTGATCACTTCTGTCACGTCATCTACCAGCAAAACAGTTTGAGTGTTTGGCCGGTAAGTAGACGCGCAGGCATTTTTGAGAGCGTAATCCGCGATATCTCTCACCGGACTGCATTGTGAAGATAAGAAAGGAGCTGGTCAGTATCCAGACGACATCGTTGGCATCTTCTTTGTTGTCAAACAAGGTCTCATTCCGTTCCATGTCTCCTGACCAAGAACAAAATGGGCTTCCCTCTTGCGAGTTGCGCAGGGTTCTATCGAAGTAAGAACCAGGCGAATGTCTTTAGCCACGGGCTTTCCGCGATTGATTTCTTTCTCGCCGAGACAGAAAAGACACGATAAAAAATCGGGCTGCGAGAGAAAGGGAAAGGAAGATTGTGTGCACGGTCGCCATGGTTACAATACTTGCTTTCGGCAAATGACGTTTGTGGGGATTTTTATTTTTATTGTTGTCATCAGCCTAACAATTAAAGTTGCGAACCTTCGTGCTAAATTGCACTTGCACCATTTTCCATCACGCGCTAATATGTCCAAAGCTTTCTTTTTTATTTCTACTTTGTTTTTTATTCGTTCACCCCCTCTTTTTAATATCAGTACACAGGTGATTTGAGATAACCCTTTTAGTGAAGACATGTTTAATATTAATACCATTTTTTATAGAAGATTACACATAACGATATTTCCACAGGATGCTCTCCTCCTTCCAGTGGAAGACAGCCATATATTACCAGGAATGAATAAGTGCAGATGAAAATATACGTTTAATGTGGCAACTTGTGCCTCTAAGTCAACAAAAGGGGAAACCCATATTCTGCAACTGCGACGGAAGTGGGACTGCGTCAACGCAGCGCGCTATGGCTGCTTTTATGCACGTTCAATATTCAGTAAGGTTCTAACCAGAACACGCGAAAAGTATACATAATGAGATTAAAGTTTCCAAAGGAGGCAACGAATTGCAAAATAAAAGGCTCGGCCGGTGGGGTCCGAACCCGATGCATCTGCTGGAGAGCTGAGAGCTTTTAAAAACGCACGCGGCAATACTTTTTTTTATTGTGGACAAGTCACATATTGGTTAAAAATTAATCACATGCCGTTTGTTATGGCATGGCTGTTTAAACTGCCAAAATATTTCATGCCTGTTAGATCTTCAAACAGGCATCCCACTCTAGTGGTGGTTCCACGTGTTCAAACAGAGCATCTGAGCAACCAGCCTGACTAAAAATGGGCATGCCATCTTCGGTCGTCCTTCTGCTGGGCCCAGAACCATGCGGGAGCCACGTGGCAATACTGTCCTGCACACATTTTTCCCTCAAAAATATAAACTGCACCTCTTTATTTTTTCTTCAAATGTATAAGCTGGCATCGACGTTCGGATGCGCGGTAAAGTGATCCGGAAAAGATGGTACCCGCACTTAGCGACGTAAAGTTTTCGTCAAAAGCTTTATATTCGCGCAGAGTTTTGCCTCGCAAATTTTTGAGGAGCGAATTTCTTTCGGCAAAACGTGACCACGCACCTTTGAACATTACAACGTCTGACAGACCTAGACGGAGGACTTTTATATTTGCTTCGGTTGAGATGTGGCTCCACATGTGAAAGCTAAATGACGCAAGCTGCAGCTTTATCGAAAGGGTTCAGCCATAGTGATCCATCCATCCATACATACAGGCGAGACAAGCGCCGGTAGCATGTTTACTTTTCCAAAAACCGTTATTCTTACAGATATACCTTCAAAGATAAGTTTAATTACGCGAACACTATCTTTAATTTTATTGACCATGATAGTTACGACATATTCTGAGTTCTTCACGTTACTCCACGTCTGGTAGGATCACACGACATTAGCATCGGTGGGTTCGAAGTGCAAGTGTCCAATGATTTGGTTCTTACTCTTTACTGGAAGAGATCAACCGTTTACTATGTTAGAGAGTAAAACAGAACACTAAAATATTTTTGGTTAAAGCTTCCATTCGCTAAGAAAGAGTGCAGACCTCTCCGGCATATTTTATGGTGCGTCTAAATGTGGATTCTAACGTATACAATTTTGAATGACTTCCCCAATCGAGAAATGAACGTCAAAGTACCGACAAAATACACAGTTCCGAAAAATAGGAAAACGGCTCAATAAAATTTCAGATGTAAGAAGTAAACCTTTACCTCAAAATTTAACACAGAGACCGAGAAGTCGGCTAATCTTGTTTTACTTCTGCCCTCGATCGGATTGCATGCCGTCAGTGCTTTTCGGTCATGCTTCTTTTAATCGGAAAGCAGAATGGCAGTGGGCAGGCGCGGGTGAACAATTCGCGTATGAGGACTCGCTGGTGGCTGTAACGTGCCTGCACGCTTCTTAAAAGTGTACAAAAATGTTAATGTTTATTTTTATGTAAAGGACTTTTTATTTTTGGCAAACCTTTCTGTACATTCAGACATTTTCTGTCAAATGCCTATTTCAATATTTGCAGGCAGTACCCGTCATTTAAATAAAAAAATTGAAAAAATGTCTTGAGGGCGTAGATGGGACACTTACGTATTTCATAAAAACTATAAAAAAATTATATTTTTGGTGCAACATTTACGCCGCCAGACGCAATTTAGGGAAGGTGGAAGTCGCGGCCAGTTAAGCCCCACCAAATGGTTACGCAGTGCTTACACCTCTCATTCGCTTTATATCATCGACGTGTGAACTGTTGTTTGTCAAATTGTTTCTCAGTCTGTAACAGCATTTTAATCGACACAATTTTATGTTTGAGAAATAAATAATATGAATGGGGTTATTTGTGTAAAACAAATATCATGAAATTGCCTTTTCCGCTTCGATTTCAAGCGATAAGAAACATGTCTGCTGGCGTTTGCTCAGAGCACTTTCATGCACCACGTAGCTCTTTGAGGTCGTCTATTTATTTTGTGAGTGTTAGTGGTTTCGCGTGCACCGAGATGCCTAGAGGAAGAACCTGTAAACCAACGTAGTTTGCTGCAAACAACTGTCGCAAGTACACGCTTTCGGAGGCACTCTGCGGGCGCTTATTTTCGTAGTGGGACTGGCGTAAAGCCTGGCACCGCACGTTAACTGTTTTGCTTCATCTGACTCGATTTCTTCATGTGCGCGTGTAGATGATTGAATAAACATGTAGGTTCCCGTAAACGCGGCTCCGCTGCTTTGTGAATTGTGCAACGGTCGGGATTGCAACCATGGTTTCGGTGCTGATAAGATACCTTCACAGGTAATAATTTGCGAACCATTTGGCTGGAAACAGTCTGGCGTTCACCTCCCATCAAGTTTGTTCAGGTATGTTTCCGTCATTTCGCTTCAGAAGGCCTGTAGCTCTAAAGTTTCGCAGTGCACCTGGCCTGCGAAACGCGCATATTTCATAACTCGCGATTTACTTGAGCGTCATGACGGTTGCCCACCTTGCTCGCGGACGCGATAAAAAAGAACAGAAAGATACAGAAGCGTTGAAAGGTTTATATAATTATTTTGTTTAATTTTTAGACCTTCAGGTCGCTTTGTAGCGCACACCGACATAAGCTGACATTCGCATGTATCGCATGATGACACGCTAGAGGGCAGCTTTCATGGTCGCGTCACGCGGGCGTTCTAGTAGCAGACGATGCCGTATCCTGCAGCGCGTCTGCATGCCCTGCGGTGCCAAGAACCTGTATGCGACTAGTGTCATTAGCGCGTCCTCAAAAGCGGTTCCTCTATTTCCGCCTAATGACGCCATAGAAGTGTCATACTGTCGCCGGCCGCAATCCTGGCTGTGTCACGACAGTGGTAGTGAATGAGACAGACCCCTGTTCCGCTGCAGGTCGCTCTTTAGATTGACAGTCCCCTTAAGTTACGGAAACAAGAAGCTGGGACACCGCGTCGACAGCTGTACCCGCGTTCGTTCGTACTTTTTGCCAACGTTTCTGTAGACCACCCACCAGGATCACGAGGTCCAACAGCATAACACGACACTCCCGGCTTTTGTGACAAAATTTGTTGTCACTTCAGGAGAACTTTTGATGTCTGGGCGAGATAGGTCGTTATACACACCAGTTGGATACGCGTTCAGGCACTATACCCGCGCGACTCGCAGTCGGTGTCAGAGAGCACACTAGACGCACCGGACGTCACGACAGAAAACATTAATCTTGCGAGCGTGTTCTTCCAAACCAATCCCAATCCAGCCAATCCAGTTGTAATGGGCGGCTTCACCGTTCTGTGGGAGGGTCCTAGAGCCAGTCGTGATTTCCACCTATATCGCGTATGAAGACGTACAGTCCCAGGCAATATAAAAGACCCACTGGGAGCGTGTGGCCGAGGCCGTGGCTGGCAACGGCGCTGCGAGCGCTCTGGGCAATTCCATTCAGCTTCGAGAGGAGTAAAGCTAACTCGTTGCTCAGCTAAAGCGCAGCGCGCTTATCAGCTTGTCAGTTTGTGCTGAACCCTAAGTGAGTGTCCTCCCCTCGACGCAGAATGGAATTGCCCGGAGCAGTCGCAGCGCCCCGCCAGCCATCGCCTCGGGCACGCTGCTCCCAGTGGGCTCTTTCATTATGCCGGGGACTGTACATATTGTGCTAAACTATTTATTTTTCGCAGTATATTTTATATTAGGACGTGTTCCATCTAGGCACTTTTTTTTTCTTCAAAATTTCAGTGTATTTTTAAAAGAATCATAACACGATATTCGCGATCAAATTTTACTAACTGCATTTCGCCAAATGC
>JAZHYW010011312.1:0-12514 GCA_037355805.1 Ixodes ricinus | reverse complement strand
GGTAGATCCGCAGTGGCATTGGACAATGAAGGTGTGATGATCGGAACGACCACCGAGTAAGCAGAATCCATTCTGCTGATGACAAAGCTTGGCAGCAAAAGCACACACTGCGCGAAGAACAAAAGCGGGTTTAGCCGCGTGCTCGTGTCGATGCTGCAACATGTCCACTCTGGAGGAATGGGCAGTGGCTCAATCAACGTCAAGCTCGTACTACCAACAGAGCAACGAAGCGGCCGAGAGTACAGTCCAAACGGCTAGCAACTCCTCAGAAAAACGACAGACATCCACAAGGCATTGCTGGCCCGGCGTGTGACCCCGGGAATCGAAGGTTACGCGCCAGCGGAGGTATTCATAGGGACAAAGATTGCGCACAAACGCGCCAGTAAAGCCCAAATTTCTCCAACCTCGCTGGGACACCGCCGACTTTCACTCCACAAATGCCTTTACAAGGGGAAGAGGCGCAAATCAACAATCTGGCGAGCGCCGCAGAACGCGTGAGCCCGACACCCTTTTCTGCCTGAAACTGCGTTCAGACTTCTGACGGCACGGCGAATTAGGGCCACATTACTAGGGCCAACGCCTCAACCTCGTTCCTACGTGGTGCAGACGGCGACCGGCACTATACTGCGAACAAGTGGACACCTGCAAGCAGGCTGTGGCACCTATCATCACCAGGAGTAGACAGGTGAGCCACACACCTGACCGTTTTGGGAAAGTGCAGTTGTTCTTCGAAATTCTGGAGATGTGTCGGGAGATGATCATCGTCGCCACCGCCGCCAGGTGAGCCTGGACTCTGGCTGCCGCTTCCGCGCGCGGACCCTTCCTCCACCAGACCGCGACCGGACACGGCATGACTCACACCTGCCTTGCTATGCTAGGAATAAACTTCCGCATTTCAGTCAATTTTGTCTCGACCCCGACAGATGTTTTCCCGACAGTTCCCTTGACTAGATTGTAGCATCGCAGTATCGAAAAAATGGCTTGTGACTACTACCGAAGCTCCATGGCTCTGTTTGCCAGAAATCCTAGAAGGCGTCACACTCAGGGGCCACGAGCACGGAGCGCGTGGTCAGCAGCTATCGGTGATTGATGATAATGATGATAATGATGAGGATGAGGAGGAGGATGAAGACGATGATGATGATGATGTGATTTTCCTTTTGCATGGGGGAGCTCGAAGGAACTTTCGTGCTGCCGCCTGGCGGAAGGTACCCTCACCTGGCATACAGGGCATTGGAGAAAAAGAGTGGTATGCTTCTTTGTTGGGTAGTAGAACGTTTGGAACGGCCTGAAGTAAATGCCCTTGATCAAGTTCACGCTCGGCGTTTTCTTATAGTACTGCCAGCCAACCAGTTTTGTGGGAACGCGTAAGGCAGGTGCCACGACAGGGTGCTTCCTGCAGCCATTCGCTTCGAGCCGCTCATTTCACTGTATCGCCACCTTTCGCTTCCAAGAGCTACACGAGGCATGCACCTTGTACAGTGGCGCATTTGACGCTGCTTGCAAACAGAAACGCATTAAGTGACTTTAGTCGGAGGCGGTTTTGCACGCCGGCAATCTCGGAGATTACAACCCTATAGTGTTACAAAGCGTGAAGTTGGGCTAGTTGGTTCATAATGCAAACTTTGAAACAGCGCTAAAAACACAAGAGACAAGAACGAGAAGTGGACGAACACGACGCTGACCAGCAACTGAAGTTTATTCCTGCGAGGAATGGAAAGGAAAACATAAAAGATGCACGATAGATAAAACATGATCCACCCCCTTGAGCAGTGTTGTACGGAACGGCGTTCCAAGGAACGGCGTTCCTGGAACGCGTTCCTTTAAGAGGAACGAAGGAACGACGCCGTTCCATTTTGCATCGGTGGAACCGGAACGGGAACTCGTTACATTTTTACTGGAACGGATAAAGGAACGGCATTGCTTTTTTCGTCCATTTGGGTAATTTTTATTTTATATCTAAGAGGAAAATTCCAAAAGTATAAAAACAATATCTTTACAAAGAGCAGGGTCTCGTTAACTATTTGGTTACTTATCTTAGGGTATATTTTGTGTCGTCCTCGCTTGGCAACAGTAGGGTGCTGGAGAGCTAGTGAGCATTGATTCTCTTTTCAGTGCCCGAGACTGCGGTACAGAAATCAAAACATTTGGTCGAAGGAAATACAGAAAAGGGACGTCTCAAACTCAGCTACTTTCTTTGCTTCCACGAATCCTTATACACCCAGAAATCTTAGGCTGACTGCAGCCTTCACTGAACTTCCACAAATAAATCTACAGTTACACCAAAAGATAAGGCTACAATACATCAAACGCACACTTGTACCACAAACATTGGCCAGATGCACAAGAATTAACCTTCATGCCCTCTCCTCTTCTCCCACCTTCAAACTGGACAACGAATTCAACCTTCACGAAGAGGGACTGGTGGTTTTCAAGACTGACCTTCTAAAAGCCCTACGCCCTTCTCCATTTGCTTGTCTTACGGACAGTAACATCGAGAAGCAAATGTTGTTAAGTTCGAACACGGGAGTTTGTTAGATTGAAACGTGTGAGGTTGTTATAAAACGCTCATGCACTGTGGGGGAACAGTATATTTGGCTCGTCAGCATAGCCCACCACAAACATGAACTTGAAAAAACGCTGATATTTTTAAAAGGAAAAATGTCAACAAATTAAACCTTGCTTTTGCTTGCTTTCTTCCCTGAGTCCTTCCATCACGACATTCAAACTCGTATGTTGCTATTTGATAGGATAGATAAAAACTTGGTTTGATCTAAGTAAATATGGTCATACCAAAATACAAATGCAAGATAAATATGTAACGTATATGTAACAATACGTTCCATTTTTTAAACTGTAACGGGAACGAGTTCCTTTCTCGCAGATGGAACTTGACAACGGGAACGCGTTCCAAAAATCAAGAGGAACGAGGAGACGAGACTGCCGTTCCACTTTTAGGGGCAACGTGTACAACACTGCCTCACTGAGGCACGCCGAGCATAAGCGAATCTGCCAAATTTCTTGAATGAAAGAGACACCGTCATCCACCACATATTCCGCATTTGGCGAAATGCAGTTAGTAAAATTTGATCGCGAATATCGTGTTATGATTCTTTTAAAATACACTGAAATTTTGAAGAAGAAAAAGTGCCTAGATGGGACACGTCCTAATATAAAATATACTGCGAAAATAAATAGTTTAGCACAATATGTACAGTCCGGCATAATGAAAGACCCACTGGGAGCGCGTGCCCGAGGCGATGGCTGGCAGGGCGCTGCGACTGCCTCCGGGCAATTCCATTCTGCGTCGAGGGGAGGACACTCACTTAGGGTTCAGCACTAAACTGACAAGCTGATGAAGCGCGCTGCGCTTTAGCTGAGCAACGAGTTAGCTTTACTCCTCTCGAAGCTGAATGGAATTGCCCGGAGCGCACGTAGCGCCGTTGCCAGCCACGGCCTCGGCCACGCGCTCCCAGTGGGTCTTTTATATTGCCTGGGACTGTACGTCTTCATACGCGATATAGGTGGAAATCACGACTGGCTCTAGGACCCTCCCACAGAACGGTGAAGCCGCCCATTACAACTGGATTGGCTGGATTGGGATTGGTTTGGAAGAACACGCTCGCAAGATTAATGTTTTCTGTCGTGACGTCCGGTGCGTCTAGTGTGCTCTCTGACACCGACTGCGAGTCGCGCGGGTATAGTGCCTGAACGCGTATCCAACTGGTGTGTATAACGACCTATCTCGCCCAGACATCAAAAGTTCTCCTGAAGTGACAACAAATTTTGTCACAAAAGCCGGGAGTGTCGTGTTATGCTGTTGGACCTCGTGATCCTGGTGGGTGGTCTAAGAAACGTTGGCAAAAAGTACGAACGAACGCGGGTACAGCTGTCGACGCGGTGTCCCAACTTCTTGTTTCCGTAACTTAAGGGGACTGTCAATCTAAAGAGTGACCTGCAGCGGAACAGGGGTCTGTCTCATTCACTACCACTGTCGTGACACAGCCAGGATTGCGGCCGGCGACAGTATGACACTTCTATGGCGTCATTAGGCGGAAATAGAGGAACCGCTTTTGAGGACGCGCTAATGACACTAGTCGCATACAGGTTCTTGGCACCGCAGAGCATGCAGACGCGCTGCAGGATACGGCATCGTCTGCTACTAGAACGCCCGCGTGACGCGACCATGAAAGCTGCCCTCTAGCGTGTCATCATGCGATACATGCGAATGTCAGCTTATGTCGGTGTGCGCTACAAAGCGACCTGAAGGTCTAAAAATTAAACAAAATAATTATATAAACCTTTCAACGCTTCTGTATCTTTCTGTTCTTTTTTTATCGCGTCCGCGAGACAAGGTGGGCAACCGTCATGACGCTCAAGTAAATCGCGAGTTATGAAGTATGCCGTTTCGCAGGCCAGGTGCACTGCGAAACTTTAGAGCTACAGGCCTTCTGAAGCGAAATGACGGAAACATACCTGAACAAACTTGATGGAGGTGAACGCCAGACTGTTTCCAGCCAAATGGTTCGCAAATTATTACCTGTGAAGGTATCTTATCAGCACCGAAACCATGGTTGCAATCCCGACCGTTGCACAATTCACAAAGCAGCGGAGCCGCGTTTACGTGAACCTACATGTTTATTCAATCATCTACACGCGCACATGAAGAAATCGAGTCAAATGAAGCAAAACAGTTAACGAACGGTGCCAGGCTTTACGCCAGTCCCACTACGAAAATAAGCGCCCGCAGAGTGCCTCCGAAAGCGTGTACTTGCGACAGTTGTTTGCAGCAAACTACGTTGGTTTACAGGTTCTTCCTCTAAGCATCTCAGTGCACGCGAAACCACTAACACTCACAAAATAAATAGACGACCTCAAAGAGCTACGTGGTGCATGAAAGTGCTCTGAGCAAACGCCGGCAGACATGTTTCTTATCGCTTGAAATCGAAGCGGAAAAGGCAATTTCATGATATTTGTTTTACACAAATAACCCCATTCATATTATTTATTTCTCAAACATAAAATTGTGTCGATTAAAATGCTGTTACAGACTGAGAAACAATTTGACAAACAACAGTTCACATGTCGATGATATAAAGCGAATGAGAGGTGTAAGCACTGCGTAACCATTTGGTGGGGCTTAACTGGCCGCGACCACCTTCCCTAAATTGCGTCTGGCGGCGTAAATGTTGCACCAAAAATATAATTTTTTTAAAGTTTTTATGAAATACGTAAGTGTCCCATCTACGCCCTCAAGACATTTTTTTAATTTTTTTATTTAAATGACGGGTACTGCCGCAAATATTGAAATAGGCATTTGACAGAAAATGTCTGAATGTACAGAAAAGTTTGCCAAAATAAAAAAGTCCTTTACATAAAAATCAACATTAACATTTTTGTACACTTTTTAAGAAGCGTGCAGGCACGTTACAGCCACCAGCAAGTCCTCATACGCGAATTGTTCACCCGCGCCTGCCCACTGCCATTCTGCTTTCCGATTAAAAGAAGCATGACCGAAAAGCACTGACGGCATGCAATCCGATCGAGGGCAGAAGTAAAACAAGATTAGCCGACTTCTCGGTCTCTGTGTTAAATTTTGAGGTAAAGGTTTACTTCTTACATCTGAAATTTTATTGAGCCGTTTTCCTATTTTTCGGAACTGTGTATTTTGTCGGTACTTTGACGTTCATTTCTCGATTGGGGAAGTCATTCAAAATTGTATACGTTAGAATCCACATTTAGACGCACCATAAAATATGCCGGAGAGGTCTGCACTCTTTCTTAGCGAATGGAAGCTTTAACCAAAAATATTTTAGTGTTCTGTTTTACTCTCTAACATAGTAAACGGTTGATCTCTTCCAGTAAAGAGTAAGAACCAAATCATTGGACACTCGCACTTCGAACCCACCGATGCTAATGTCGTGTGATCCTACCAGACGTGGAGTAACGTGAAGAACTCAGAATATGTCGTAACTATCATGGTCAATAAAATTAAAGATAGTGTTCGCGTAATTAAACTTATCTTTGAAGGTATATCTGTAAGAATAACGGTTTTTGGAAAAGTAAACATGCTACCGGCGCTTGTCTCGCCTGTATGTATGGATGGATGGATCACTATGGCTGAACCCTTTCGATAAAGCTGCAGCTTGCGTCATTTAGCTTTCACATGTGGAGCCACATCTCAACCGAAGCAAATATAAAAGTCCTCCGTCTAGGTCTGTCAGACGTTGTAATGTTCAAAGGTGCGTGGTCACGTTTTGCCGAAAGAAATTCGCTCCTCAAAAATTTGCGAGGCAAAAACTCTGCGCGAATATAAAGCTTTTGACGAAAACTTTACGTCGCTAAGTGCGGGTACCATCTTTTCCGGATCACTTTACCGCGCATCCGAACGTCGATGCCAGCTTATACATTTGAAGAAAAAATAAAGAGGTGCAGTTTATATTTTTGAGGGAAAAATGTGTGCAGGACAGTATTGCCTACGTGGCTCCCGCATGGTTCTGGGCCCAGCAGAAGGACGACCGAAGATGGCATGCCCATTTTTAGTCAGGCTGGTTGCTCAGATGCTCTGTTTGAACACGTGGAACCACCACTAGAGTGGGATGCCTGTTTGAAGATCTAACAGGCATGAAATATTTTGGCAGTTTAAACAGCCATGCCATAACAAACGGCATGTGATTAATTTTTAACCAATATGTGACTTGTCCACAATAAAAAAAATGTATTGCCGCGTGCGTTTTTAAAAGCTCTCAGCTCTCCAGCAGATGCATCGGGTTCGGACCCCACCGGCCGAGCCTTTTATTTTGCAATTCGTTGCCTCCTTTGGAAACTTTAATCTCATTATGTATACTTTTCGCGTGTTCTGGTTAGAACCTTACTGAATATTGAACGTGCATAAAAGCAGCCATAGCGCGCTGCATTGACGCAGTCCCACTTCCGTCGCAGTTGCAGAATATGGGTTTCCCCTTTGTTGACTTAGAGGCACAAGTTGCCACATTAAACGTATATTTTCATCTGCACTTATTCATTCCTGGTAATATATGGCTGTCTTCCACTGGAAGGAGGAGAGCATCCTGTGGAAATATCGTTATGTGTAATCTTCTATAAAAAATGGTATTAATATTAAACATGTCTTCACTAAAAGGGTTATCTCAAATCACCTGTGTACTGATATTAAAAAGAAGGGGTGAACGAATAAAAAACAAAGTAGAAATAAAAAAGAAAGCTTTGGACATATTAGCGCGTGATGGAAAATGGTGCAAGTGCAATTTAGCTACGAAGGTTCGCAACTTTAATTGTTAGGCTGATGACAACAATAAAAATAAGAAATCCCCACAAACGTCATTTGCCGAAAGCAAGTATTGTAACCATGGCGACCGTGCACACAATCTTCCTTTCCCTTTCTCTCGCAGCCCGATTTTTTATCGTGTCTTTTTCTGTCTCGGCGAGAAAGAAATCAATCGCGGAAAGCCCGTGGCTAAAGACATTCGCCTGGTTCTTACTTCGATAGAACCCTGCGCCACTCGCAAGAGGGAAGCCCATTTTGTTCTTGGTCAGGAGACATGGAACGGAATGAGACCTTGTTTGACAACAAAGAAGATGCCAACGATGTCGTCTGGATACTGACCAGCTCCTTTCTTATCTTCACAATGCAGTCCGGTGAGAGATATCGCGGATTACGCTCTCAAAAATGCCTGCGCGTCTACTTACCGGCCAAACACTCAAACTGTTTTGCTGGTAGATGACGTGACAGAAGTGATCAGGTAGAACAACTGTTGAGACCTAAAAATAAAGTCTGCGCTGTGGCAATATGCAATGCAACGCGTCATGCTTGCATTGCGTAATGCCACCACACCAAATTTTGAAGTCAAACAGATGTTCCGCCTTCTTATCCGCTGAGCTTTCGATTGTTTTGTGGGTAAGTAGGCGCGCAGGCATTTTTTAGAGTGTAGGTCTGTTTCGTTTACGAACTCAAAAGTTTGACGCTGATTCGCGGCGAAGGCGCTTTTTGTACAGTTCAGTCTGGCGCCCAAATTTTCTCCGGTGGCATAAGCTTTTCTTTCGTCTCACTCCCTGCAGTGTAGATTGCCCACAGTTATTAAGAGATTGACCTGTTCCTTTTATAGACAGTTCGCTTTTGTATAATTTTATGGCACCCTTTGTGGTGCTAAAACGGTCTTAGGATAAATAATGCCTAACTCCCGCTCAAAACAAATATCACACGAGCATGAAAAACCGGTCATCGAGTAATGCTTGCAAATGCAAGCCTGGGTCATAGCGACCAGAAATATTATTATATCCTTTGTGACTAAAAACGCTATCCACATGACATGAGTTGAAGCAACTGAATATAAAAATTCACAAACTAGAGCGTTTTCTCGAGCGCTTCTCATTCGTAAAAAAAAAAGCTTGTAAAAATATAAGCAAATATTTTTATAAAATATTAAATATAATATTATTATAATGTAACATATATTATATATAACATAATAATATATATTTATAATATAATATAAAACATTATACACTATATTTTAAATATAAATATATAAAAGTTATAAAACTTCCAGAAAAGTGTCTTTACGAAGTAAATTTGTCCTACTCAAATTTTGTGATAATAGGTTTCTAAGGAAAATAAAGAGAAGAAACACGTTTGTTTATGCGCAGGGAAACGTTCGAAATTAAAATATATGTTTGCGTTACGACGGCACCACATAGAACAGAAACGTGAAGCCTTCTTTGAGATGAACACCTTGAAGCGTATACAGCGAATCTGAGCGTATATGGAACTCTCTGTGCGTAACATTGTGAACCAGATTTTTTTTTTTCTTATATACGAATAACACTTATTTTTATCTTGCATACTTTTTCCACAAACTCGCACTCAGAAAATTCTATTATAGTATATGCGCCACCTGAATATATATTTAAAACGTTCAAACGCAATTTGTTCACTGGCTTATTTATACAGTTTGTTTACAGCTAAATTCGGGTGTAAAAGAATTTGCATAAGAGAAGCCAGGCAGCGCATTCTCTACTTGGCAGTACTTAGAAGGGGTGCAATGATTTCCGACTTCGGTCAAAGATTTTGGAAGTTGCCTCTCTGACACTTCTGAAGTAAAGAACAGAAAACCGATTTCGCCTGCGTGTCTTTGTTGCTGCGTAAAAAGATAAATATTGGCATTTCGGGCACCCCTCAACTCACTCCCAGTCTTCAGGGTCACACCTGGGTCGCACTCCCAGTGACGTCATTCGGAGTGCCGTGTAGCTTCCCGTGTGCTATCTCGGAGGACGCTTCCTCTCCCCTCTCTGCTGACATTGGCGGGCGTTACGCTGCGGCTTAGAGCCGAGCGAGGTCACGTAATCTTTTCGCCGTAGTTCCTTCGGCTGCCACTTGGGGCTGCAGGTGAGGGAAAAGCTCGACTTTTGCTTTGCGATTAAGCAGTGGAATCGTGACTTTTTTAATGAAGGAGGTGTTTTCTCTATCCTCCGGGACACGATAAACAACGTAAAAATGACAAGAAGCAAATTCTTTTAATCATAAAATCGTTGCACCGCCCCTTTAAGCATATGTGTGACTGTCGTGACCTCCGAGAGCCTCGGCGTAGAACCTTCTAATTCAATCAACTTTATAAAATATTTTTTCTGTGTAGATATTGGTGATGTTTTTCTAGTTCTTGTTCTTGTTTTTCTTCTTGTTGTTTTTCTTGTACTTATTGTTGTTCTTCTTGATCTTGTTGCTTTTCTCTTTGTTCTTGTTATCGCTGTTCTTGATGCTCTTTGTTCCACTTGACGTTCTTCTTGATGTTATTTTTAAAGTTCTTCTTGATGTTCTTTTTGAAGTTCTTTTTGTTCTACTTGTTCTTCTAGTTGTTGTTGTTCTTCGTATTCTTCTTCTTCTTGTGTCGTTGTTGTTGATGTTGTTGCTGTTGCGCTGTTAGTGTTGTTGTTGCTGTTGCTGCTGCTGTTGTTGTTGTTTCTGTTGTTGTTGTCGTCGTTGTCGTCGTCGTCGTCGTCGTCGTCGTTGTTGTGAAGTGTTTCACAAAAAAAAACTTAGCAGAGTTTCTTGCGTTTTCATAAATAGTAAAAAGTAAATGTAAAAATGAAAAGTAAAAAGTGTTAAAAAAGCTCAGCTCAGTTTGTTTTCCAAATTCGCAGGTTACGGTCTCCTGGAGTCGGGGTTCGTGTCGCGCAAGAACGAAGTCAACATCTTGGTGAAAAACGCCACCACTGTTTTGTTCGGGGGACTTGTGTTCTGGGCATTCGGTTACGGCATCGGCTTTGACACCATGAAAAATCCTTACTTTAGCTTCGGTGAGTTTTTCACCAGCGCCGACGAGAGCCACATGGGACAGCGCTATTCCTGATTCGTCTTTCAGGTATGTTTTAATTTCACAGTAGCCTTTTATAAAGTATCAAAAGGACTTGCATTTGGACATAAATGTTCCGACAGCAATAATTTGCAGTAAATATTGTGATGTGCCTGTGCTTAGAAAGCTGGAAGTTTGTCCCAGTGGACTTCTGGTTTCTCCGAACTACTGGGTGACCCAAGGAGCGGCCAGGCTCTTTAAATCGACCGCGAAATTCGGTTTCTTAACCTATCGCGCTACGATTTTGTGCAGCGTTGCCTACAGATGGTGCATTTTTTTTTGTAAAATTTGCAAAGAGCAAACTTACCTGAGGAAAAAGTAAAGAAAGAAAAAGGCTTAGCTCCTATGGAAACGCAGCGAAGCCACCGGTCTTCAAACAATACGGCGCCGCTTCGCACGGGAGACAAGAGATGGCGCAAGCGGTCGCGATGCCAACTGCCGCCAACGAACGAGCATACGGCGCCGAGAGCCGGCGTCTTTAGCAGACGATCGTTTCGACTCAAAAGCGGCGCGCGTTCCGCAGGCGGCGACAGTCGCAGAAACAAAAACAGGCGCGGTAACAACAAGGAACTGCAAAGCAGACGACATCAGTACCCCGAAAAAAAACAGTCAAAATATCCCGACAAACCATTTTTTTAATCGATTATCTGTCCATTCAATGTGTTTTATTAGTAAGGATGATAAAATAATGCATTGGCAACTGATATCAGAAAAGCTCGCGCCGCTTTTGAGTCGAAAATATCGTCTGCTAAAGACGCCAGCTCTCGGCGTCCGTATGCTCGTTCGTTGGCGGCAGTTGGCATCGCGACCGCTTGCGCCATCTCTTGTCTCCCGTGCGAAGCGGCGCCGTATTGTTTGAAGACCGGTGGCTTCGCTGCGTTTCCATAGGAGCTAAGCCTTTTCTTTCTTTACTTTTTCCTCAGGTAAATTCGCTCTTTGCAAATTTTACAAAAACAAAAAAATGCACCATCTGTGGGCAACGCTGCACAAAATCGTAGCGCGATAGGTTAAGAAACCGAATTTTGCGGTCGATTTAGAGAGCCTGGCCGCTCCTTGGGTCACCCGGGAGATGACATATGTTGCGAGTGCAGTATTGCTGCTAGCCTGGAGTCTTTAACGTGCACCATGGAGTAGTGCACAGCACCGCACAACGGGTACGGTGCTCATAAAGGTCAAAACGGAAAGGGGTGGGTATTAAGCCCAGGATCCTTGGGTTCTGCAGAAGGAGCTTCAGCTCCACGTGTTCCGAGCTGCGGTGCGCTAGCAATCGGCCGACAGATCAACCATGCACAAGCGCAAACGGTCCGCCGATGCAGCCGGATGGGACAACAGTGTGCACCCAATCGATGCATCAACTAAATAACCTTACAAAATTGTTCGAATTTACGAGGCCGCCGGGTTCACGTGAAATGAAAAATGCTGGACACTAGGGTTTCGAAGCATGTTTGCTTTATTAAAAATAGATCAATTTTGCTTTAATTTGTCTTCACCTGTATGTCAGCATCATCAAAAAGTTTGATGTTTAGGTCACCAATTACGCGCAGCACTGTGAAGTTGAAAGTTTGCAGGAGCAAATCTACGTGCAAATATAGAGGGGTGTACTCAGTGGATCGAGGTGCATTTGGACGTGATGTTATGGCATGTGCATAATGAATCTGGACATTATTTACGTTCCTCCGTCGCGGCACAGCCTATTTTATTCCTGCGACATGCTTCGATGCAGCTGGCTTACGCCACCACCTCGACAACACTGGTCTCCGGTGCAATGGCGGAGAGGACCAAGTTCACGGCGTACTGCCTCTTCTCCGTGCTGAACACGGCAATGTACTGCGTTCCTGCGGGGTGGATCTGGAACCCCGGAGGATTTCTGGCCCGTATGGGCGCTGTAGACATCGGTGGTTCCGGCGTCGTTCACCTGCTCGGGGGATGCGTGGGGCTCGTGTCAGCCATCGTGCTGGGGCCGCGGCTAGGCCGGTATGACCTCGGCATCGGCTCCACTGCCGCTAGGAAACCCGACTAACGCTCTGCTGGGACTCTTCATGCTCTGGTATGCACAAGCAGCAGGAGTACAACGTGGTTCGTCGAAGGGTGCGGCCAAAGTATAGCAGATGGTCTGTTAGTGCAGAAAGGTTTTGTTTGGAAGATTC
>JAZHYW010011311.1:0-10798 GCA_037355805.1 Ixodes ricinus | reverse complement strand
CGTGCATAGTCCGAATGGCATCACCTTATTTATTTATTTATTTATTCTTATTTTCAGTGACCCACCAACAGCTTAACGCCTCCCCAGTGGTGCACTTTTCAATGACTCAATAAGTAGAAAAATGTTAAACAGGATAGAAGCAAAACGTTAGGAAAAAACAATAGCCTCAACACACTTTCGAAATTTACGCTTTTCATCAAAAATATCAAGACTACCATTCCCACAAATCTGTTCTAAATGGTTATAAGTCAGTTGCAGGCGTGTTATGGGTGCAGCATGGTAAAAGTCGGTAGGGTAAAACAAAGTATGAAGTCTACAAGACTTACGAGGAACGTGCAAGTAGATGTGACTGAGTAGCTCTGGGGAATCAATTATACCATTTACAATCTTATACAAATATGTCAGTTCACGAATTGTTCTCCTGTTGTGTAACGAGTCTAACTTCACGAGTTCACAAATCCTCTCATAACTATAGAAATAATTCGGTTGAAAATAACGATCAAACAAAACACGAACGAATCTACGTTGAACACTCTCAATTACACCTGAATTTGTCACTCTAATACAGTTCCAGACAACTGAGGCATATTCAACACGACTACGCACCAGTGAAGAAAACAAACGTAAAATACAAAGTGGTTTAGAAAACCCGCGTGTCACTCGTGTAATGGCTCCCAGCACTCTAAAGGAAGCATTCGTAATTGTAGCCACGTGATGATTGAAATTAATTGCAGGATCCATAAAAACGCCTAGATCACGGATGACCTCAACGCGAGTAATATTGGTGGAATCTAATACATAGCGAAAACTCAAAATTTTACGCTTCCTAGAAAAGGACATAACTTTCGTCTTTGACTCATTTAAGAGTAGGTCATTTGAAAAACACCACGCCGAAATAGAATCTATATCACGCTGAAGACATTCACAATCGTCAACCGTTTTAACCGCTGTAAACAACTTAATATTATCAGCAAATAACAAAACCGCGTGTGGTTAATACAAAAAGCTAGATCATTTACAAAAATTAAAAACAGCAAAGGACCGAGGTTACTACCTTGAGGAACCCCAGAAGTAGATAAAAAGGAGCAGATAATCGGCCAGATACTCGCACAAAGTTCAGCCGATGAGATAGGTAACTATCGAGGAGACGACAGTACTTAACTCGCTAAGATCATCCGGCGTGACGAAAGCTGTCTTCTCTCGGTCTCGTTCGTCGACTTCTGATCTGCCAGTAACCGCTCTTCAGATCCATCGATGAAAAGTACCGAGAGTGGCGCAGCCGGTCTAGCGTGTCATCGATGCGGGGGAGTGGATACACGTCTTTCTTGGTTACCGCGTTCAGCTGTCGGTAGTCCACGCAGAACCTAAGCGTTCCGTCCTTCTTCTTGACAAGCACGACTGGAGAGGCCCATGGACTGCTTGAAGGCTGGATGATGTCGTCGTTCAGCATTTCTTGCACTTGCTCTGGAATGACCTCCTTTTCTTTTACGGAGACTCTGTACGGCGATCGGTGCACAGGGAGCGCGTCGTCCTCGGTAACGATGCGATGCTTCGCAACGGTGGTTTGGCGCACCTTCGACGACTTCGCGAAGCAGTCGCTGTATTCGGCGAGGAGGTCAATCAGCTGTCGTCGTTTCGGGCCTGGAAGCTTCGGGTCGATGTCGAGCTGCGCTGGCGGCGCAATGTCTTGCTGAGGTGGCGATGATTCGTCAGCGATCGCGGCGGATTCGGCGGAGTTTCGAAGTTCCTCGACGTGGCCCACAGCGGCACTTTTCGTGAGGTGTTGCGTTTCTTGTCGGAAGTTCGTCACGAGGACCATGGTGCGCCCATCCTGAAGTTCAGCCACTCCTCTTGTGATGCCGATTCCTCTCCCGAGGAGCAATTGAAGGTTGCCTTCCAGGACAACTTCGCCGCAGGTAGCTGTATCGGTCACGACGGGTACGACAACACTTGATCGCGGTGGCAGGTTCACGTGGTCGGCGGCGACTCGGACGGCGGCTGACGCTGTTTGGGGTTTCTCTGAAGGCGGAACAGGCTTCCGCAGCGTCAATCTGTTCTCACCCAGGTCGATGACGGCGCCGTATTCACACAGAAAGTCCATGCCGAGAATGACATCTCTAGAACAGTCTTGTAAAACGGCGAATTTCACAGGGCACGTTTCGCCGTGAATTTCGACGCGAGCAGTGCAACTTCCGACGGGCGTGATAAGGTGTCCTCCGGCGGTTCGAATTTGTGGTCCTCCCCAGGACGTCGTAACTTTTCGCAGGCGGCGAGAGAGCCTCCCACTCATGACTGAGTAGTCTGCTCCTGTGTCCACGAGTGCCGATGCGTCGTGGCCGTCGATAATAACGTTTAGGTTGTTGGACACCGATGCAGGCGCGTCAATGTGATGCGGAGCGTCGGGAGAGTGGGAGCGCTCCGTCGTTCTTGGAGGCTCTTTGCTTCGGTCGACTTCGGCAACGCCACCTCCAGGCGTTGCCGCACTTAGTTTTCCCGGCGACGCAGGGGAGACAGGCTCTCTCGGCGGGGTCGTGGTGCTGGAGACGCTGAACGTCTGGGCGATGGCGAGCGAGATTCACGGCGGAGAGACGGCACTGAAGAGGGCGAGCGTCGGAGGTACTCCTCGATATCGCGAGGGCGTTCGCCGTACCTCGGGCGTGGGTCGTTCGGGTGGAAACCACGCAGCCCAAGTCGACGGTAGGGGCAGCTGCGGTAGATGTGGTCGGCTTCCCCGCAGTGGTAGCAGAGCGGGCGTCGGTCGGCCGTTCGCCACACGTCGGTCTTCCTCGGCGAGGGTTGCTCCGGGCGGGCGTCCTGGACTTCGTCCTTCCTGGCGTCGAGGATACTGTGGCATCGGAGGGTCTCGTCGGGGTGGCGCCGTGGCCTGGCGGTTAGCTTGCGGCGGTCGTCGGGCCATGGCGGCGTAGCTCAAAGTTGGTTCCTCTGGCGTCGTCGTGTTGATCGGAACCTCAGGTTGGAAGGCTCGGTGAACTTCCTCTCGGACGACCTCGGCGAGCGACAGTGAGGATGGGCGATCCGCAGCGGGAAGTATCTTGCGGAGTTCTTCCCGGACGACTTCACGAACGATCTCCCGAAGGCTGTCGGAACCGCTGGTATTCAGGTCCAGAAGGGAAGCAGCGACAGTTGTAGCAGCAGGCGCGCCGGCGATTCGGTGGTAGTGGCTTGCTCGGGCCGTCAGTGCGCGCTCGATGTTGGTGGCTTCACTCACAAAAGCATCGACGGTCGTCGGGGGGTTGCGGACCAGGCCTCCGAAAATTTCTGCCTTGACGCCACGCATTAGGACTCGAAGTTTCTTTTCCTCGGCGGCCTCCGGATCGGCTCGGGCACTTAGCCGCAGGACATCCTCAACAAAGCTGGTCACGCTTTCGTTGGGGCCCTGCACCCTTGTTTGAAGTAGGTCCTCTGCTCGCTGGCGACGGTGGTGGTTAAGGAACGTCCGCTTCAGTTCGGCGACGCAGGACTCCCATGTAGTGAAGGAGGCTTCGTGGTTTTCAAACCAGTGCCTCGAGGTGCCCTCCAGCGAGAAGTACAGGTTCTGGAGGCGCTGCTCAGCCGTCCATCCGTTGTGGCGAGCTACACGTTCGTAATGCTGCAGCCAGTCTTCGATATCCTCGTGGGCTTCGCCGTGAAAGGTCGTCGGAGTGCGGGGAGTGACGGGCAGGATGACGACGGGTGCGGTGGTCATGGTCGGTATTTTCTTCCTCCGGTTCTCGGGCAAGAGACCCAATTCGGGGGACTGACCTCTGGTCCGGCGGCTTCTTCGGGCTTCGGCGTCTTCGGCGAAGGGTAGCCTTCCGGGGCTGAGCACCTCACTCGGGCGGCGTGTCTTCGTAGGGGTACGCTTTACGGGCATACGATGGTACCCCGCACCTCCACCAAAATGTCACGAATGACAAGTGATGAGGCGATGAATAACTGAAGTAAACTAAACGTTTTATGGGGCGAACTTGTGCCCAAAAATAAAAAAAGGAAACAGAAGATAACAGAGAGCGTCGCGGGCGTCGAAGTCGGCGTGACGGCAGAGTCGAACGCTGGGGCGAAACTGACTGCAGCTCGCCACGCGAAGCCCCTTATGTACTATCGCTGACAATCTGAGCTGAAACAGCGCACCGGCATGAGCACGGTACTAGCTGCGCCGCCTGTCGCATCGCTCCGCAAACACGGTGCACCCTGAGGCCGAGGTAAATTCTCACTTGCGCTCACTGCGCCGCTGCGCTCTTCCGGCCGTCTGCTAGCGAAAATATTGGCCGACGGAACCACAATCACGATACGTGTGCCGTGTAGCCCAATGGTCACGTTTTCAGCTAGCATGCCTTTCAGCGCATTTCAAGAAAGCTCCGAAGTGAAAAATGCGCCGTCACGCTCGTATCTCCTCAAGGAGCACTGGTTAACGAAGCTGCCTTGGCCCCAAGACGAGCCGATCGGAATATCATCGAACACGTTTGCAGGCGCATCAAGGTAGCCATTTCACGGCGTCCTCTGCCGCGCCACTGCCGACGAATTGTGGGAAGCAATGAGAGGTGAGTGGGAGAGGCTTTGGGCCGAACCAGACTTCGTGGCCGCGCTCTATGATTCCTTACCAGACAGGATGAGAACCGTGGTCGCGGGTCAGGGGAGAATGACGCGGTATTATATACTTTTGCAAGTTTTACTGCCACACAGGACCCCCTGAACCGGACTTCTGCCGATTGGAACAAAACTTGCTGCTTTAGTTGCGATATGCTGTTGACGCTTTTAACCAGCGCATGCTTTTGTGAGCTGTATCCCTGATTCAGATCTTCTTGTATCGTGCCGTTGAACTTCCACGCCGACTATTAATCTGCTGTGCTTGACATTGTCCTCTGGGAATATTTTTTTCGAGTAAGTTTCAAGCTTCTCCTCCTGGGAAATATGACTGTTTTTCCCACTTTATTAAGACAGGGAATTTGTATATAAAACACTGGTGCTTGTTAGCAACTTGTTTTGTGAGAAACAAACACGTGGGCCCAGTAATAAAGAAATAATATTTTTAACCTTTTCATACCAATCAAGGTCACAAAACCTTAGAAGTAACATGTATAATTACCTTTTTTTTTAACAACTGTGATTAATGAAAAAAAATATTTTGGAGCCAGATTACATCCGGTATACAAACTTTAGACTAAATTTAACCATGTTCTACTTTGTGCATGCACTTAAAAAAAAACGACATCTTTTGATTTGACTTTGAAAAACGATAAGTGCAGCTGCAATTTAAAATACTTCAACATTTTTCCTTCACCAGTCAGCGTTTTTCTACATGATTCTACGCAATAGGATGAAGGAAATAAATTGCAAAAAGGGACGACATGTGTAATCTTATTCCCCTTCACCCTACCACACACACCCGCTGTCGCACTCGCCGTCTCGCTAGCAGACGGCCGGTGTGACAGCGCAAGTATCATTTATCTCGGCCTCAGGGTGCGCGGTGTGCGAAGCAAGGCGACAGGTGGCGCAGGTAGTACCGCGCGCTGTCGGAGCGCTGTTTCAGCTCATATTGTCCGCGATAGTACACGCGTGGGCTTCGGGAATATTCGACGTAGAAGGTTCGACGCGTGAAAAATTCGGGCCTGGAATAAAAAACAATGTTCTCAAAATCATCAGATCATTAAAGGGTCATTCCATGTCAAACGTCCCAGACGTTGCGCTCGACCCCTTCCGATTTCTAAAAAAAATTCATGGCCTTTTGCCCCAATGTCCGTAGCCATGCCCTGAAATATTTTTGGCGAAAAAATTTTTTTGATGACGTGAGCGCGGTTTGAACTTTTAAAAACAGCGTGAAACTAGGCATCACTCAATAATTGATGAAAAATCAGCTTTTTAGTGAAACACCTAGCAATATTTTTTCTTAAATTTGCACGGCTTTCGACTTACAATGTGGTTGGGCTTGTGAAGTTTTGTTTAATTTAAATATTTATTAAAAAAACTAAAAATATTTGAAAATTTTAACATTTTTGTTATTTTATTAAAAAATATCTAACTGCTCCCGGGACTTAATATAACTTTTTACCGGCTGCCCTGCAGGTATATAATCTATAAAAAATGTTTAAAACCGCTCAATTAAATATCTCGCAGTAAACAAAAATCCTGAAGTTGCAAAAAAGTGCGTTTTGACGCATAAACAGCCGTTTATTTCACCCTGAGGTGGTCCAAGTAAAAATACAAAATATGGTGGGTTTGGAAGAACAATCGATAATCTTTTGATTCTGAAAGTTTAATCAAAGTAATTTTTGTTTAAAGCGAGAAAACAATTTTTGAAGTTGAACTCTCGCACCACAACCCGGCGTCGCTTCTTAACGCCTCTTCGCCGCACAGCACGCCACCTGCGACGATAGCTGACACGATTAGGTCCAAAGAAAGAACGGAGTTTTCTGCCGCTTCCCCTTGTCCGTCTTTCCGGCTGCAAGGGAAGAAACGGCGGGTATCGTGTAATAATCGTAGGTGCCGCCAGCGCGTAGCAATAGCAGGCCCGTTGTGCCCTTTGTACCCGAGGGCGGCTCGAAACGCGATGCCTAATACGGGCGGCATCAGTTGACGTGGACTTCTCCTAAAAGGGAAACGCGATAATATCGCCGCGAAATCTAGCTGTCACGCATACTGCGGTGAAAAGCGGAACTATTCAGCGACGCAAGAATTTGCCGTTTCAAAGCCGATTTAAACACAAACGAGGCGTGAGCCTCCAACTGCGCGCATTCGTTAACACCACATCGCCTCGTCGTATGAGATTGCCCGTTCACGGGGCTTTTGTGTTGCTGTCTACATCTGTCCTGACGTCGAGAAGAGAGAGTGATTGCGATGTGTACGTAAGAAACAGCTAGCTTACTAGTGGATGCTCTTACCTGGCAGCGCTAAGCATTTGCTGATATCAAGACAGTGGAAAGTCCACAGGAGGACACAGCCGCGCAAAACGGTCAAAATAGGAAAAGCCATAAAGCAACAAGAGTAGAAAAAATCAGCAGAACCCATCCTTTGGGAATGATTATCTACGTTAATGCGAATAGCATCGAACGGTGCGGAGTTATGCGCGTTCGTCAGGTGGCCGGCACACTCTAGATGACGCCAGCCCACTCGTGAGGCGATTCTAAATTTGTTGACACTTTCACAGCCCTGCGCACGATCTCCGCAGCCCAGCACGTGCGTTTGATGTCACTTAGGAAGACGAGCAAAGCACGCGCCGATACGCACAAACACTCAAAATGGTACCGACCAGACTTTCTGGCGTCTCAGCTAGTCTCAACCAACGGTACTCTAAACGGTTGTTTATATCTTTACCATAGGACGCGCTTTACGGCACTGTCACAGCTACCGGTCGCGCGCGTTCCATGCACGCGGGCTCATTCCGCTCTCGTGAGGCTGAGCACGGCCGCTACATCACCCTCTCCCGAGCGCGGAGAGGTTGAGCTAGCGCGTGCTCAGCCTACGGAGCAGTGACCCTCGTGCATGGAACGCGCGCGCACCTGTAGCTGGACAGCACTGTAAGCGCGTCCTATGGTAAAGATATAAACAACCGTTTAGAGTGCGTTGAATGACTGCCTTCATAGCTCTGTGGTTAGCGCGTCTGCCTGCTGATCAAAGGGTCAACGGTTCGAATCCCAGCCGGCGCCGGTCTTTTTTATCTGTTTATCGACCCGCGGCGTAAGAGGTTAGATAGCCAGATAGATAGATACATAGACGAAAAGTCGCGTGACGTAGCCAAAGAATGCTATCCGCATTAAAAACCTCTTCCCACCAAGATGTACCCGACAACTCGAGGTCCCGCTTTCTACCTGCGTGCGCACACCGTGACACCGTCGCACGCTTTGCCGGGCTCGACGGTGGCGTGCTGTGCAGAGAAGAGACGCAAGGAACGACGCCAGGTTGCGGCGCGAAAGCTCAACTTCAAAATGTTTTTTTCTCTTTAGAACAAAATTACTTTAATTAAGCTTTCAAGAACAAAAGGAAATAAACTCTTTTGCAGAAGTCACCATGTTACGTATTTTTCTTTGGGCCACCTCAAGGCAGAATTGACGGCTCTTTAAACGGCAAAACGCAATTTTGCACAATTATTTTTTCTGCAAGATATTTAGTTGTACGGCCTGAAACCTTTTTTGTGTACAGTATACCTACAGGGCTGTCAATAAGAGTATTTACAGTCGCATGCAGCAAAGCCATAGTTTGTAACAAAACTAAAAATATGCTAAAATGCTCATATATTCCTTATTTTTTAAAGCTGCTTCGAGCATACCAAATTCCATGACCATGATCCTTATTACATAGCAATCCAAATACCGTAGGGTTTTAGGCAAAAATATTCCAGTGTTCCGTAAAAAAAATCTTACTTTTCATCAATTATTGAATGACTCGTTGTTCCACCCCCTTTTACTAGTTCGAACACGCCATCACCCCATGAAATTTGTTTTTCGTCAAAAAGAATATGTTAGAGGCACCACAAACGTTACGGTGAAGAGCCATCAATTTTATTTTAGGAATCGGAGGTGGCCGTGGGACCTTTGACATGGCATGGAGAAGTCCACGTCGCCTGATGCCGCCCGTCGTTTACGCATCGCGTTTCGAGCCGCCCTCGGGTACAAAGGACACAACGGGCCTGCTATTGCTACGCGCTGGCGGCACCTACGATTATTACACGATACCCGCCGTTTCTTCCCTTGCAGCCGGAAAGACGGACAAGGGGAAGCGGCAGAAAACTCCGTTCTTTCTTTGGACCTAATCGCGTCAGCTATCGTCGCAGGTGGCGTGCCGTGCGGCGAAGAGGCGTTAAGAAGCGACGCCGGGTTGTGGTGCGAGAGCTCAACTTCAAAAATTGTTTTCTCGCTTTAAACAAAAATTACTCTGATTAAACTTTCAGAATCAAAAGATTATCGATTGTTCTTCCAAACCCACCATATTTTGTATTTTTACTTGGACCACCTCAGGGTGAAATAGACGGCTGTTTATGCGTCAAAACGCACTTTTTTGCAACTTCAGGATTTTTGTTTACTGCGAGATATTTTATTGAGCGGTTTTAAACTTTTTTTATAGATTATATACCTGCAGGGCAGCCGGTAAAAAGTTATATTAAGTCCCGGGAGCAGTTAGATATTTTTTAATAAAATAACAAAAATGTTAAAATTTTCAAATATTTTTAGTTTTTAAAAAATATTTAAATTAAACAAAACTTCACAAGCTTAACCACATTGTAAGTCGAAAGCCGTGCAAATATAAGAAAAAAATATTGTTAGGTATTTCACTAAAAAGCTGATTTTTCATCAATTATTGAGTGATGCCTAGTTTCACGCTGTTTTTAAAAGTATCAAACCGCGCTCACGTCATCAAAAAAATTTTTTCGCCAAAAATATTTTAGGGCATGGCTACGGACATTGGGGCAAAAGGCCATGAATTTTCTTTTAGAAATCGGAAGGGGTCGAGCGCAATGTCTGGGACGTTTGACATGGAATGACCCTAAACTGAAAGTATAAATAAAATACGCGGAACTCCCAGGAATCGAAACCTGGGCCTCCGCACGAAAATCAAGCGCGGTAACCACTCGGCCACCCACGCGCTTGCTGGCCGACGCGCGTGGCAATATTTTGCATCCTAAAGCGTTATTTTAAGCACCCTCTAGAACTGTCTTTCATGAAAAACGTATAAGGGGTTCTTTTCAGCTTCATTTTGTTATGTAGAAGAGTTTTCAATCGCCCTGTTGCCTTCTAGTGCGTCAAGAAGCGGTAGTGTTTGTGGGCGAAACCGTTCCTCACGAGCTGAAAGAGTTTTTGTGGCGCTGAAGACCTTTCAAGAACAAAATGTTTCTGTAGACTGTAGGTCGGGCTGGTGAAGGCGAGCGGGTTGAACATGAATACATAAAATTGAAAGAATGAAACACGGAGGACAAGCCAACCACTTTCTCGGAGACCAGCGCGGAATAGAAATATAACTCCCCGGTTTGCTGCCACGTACGGTTGGGGCTCACGTACAGTTATTGAGGACCTGAGCGCCGCTTCGGCGTTCGTGTCGTTCCGCGCTCGTATTCAGGCACTGTGAATGCGAGTTCCGGCCGAATGCTTAAACAATACTCGTATGGCGGCATCGGCCACTGATCTGCGGAAACGAATACTGTTAGGTAACATAATATCTAGGCTTCCGTGTCTTCGGACTGTACTTTTCGTCAAACTCGGAGGGTGCTTTTCGAAGTTTATTTTTGGCCGAACATTCGGAGTTTACCGGAGTTTACTTTCGTTTGCTCCCAATTATCCGAAATTCGAATTTAAATTCAACATTGCTTTTATAAAATAAAAAAAATAATATCCGGGAGTAAGCGTATGCTTGATACAAATAATAAAACGGCCTTGTATCAATTAATACTTCTTCAGCGGCATATGGTGTTACTGCTGTTAACCATTTGAAATACTAATTTGACCTACGACAAAAAGTTGCACAAAAGTGTTTCTTCGCTACATATGTCGATACCTTAAAATCAATAAACTCCTGGAGGTGGACGTTGGGAAGCTCGTATTCATCCCATCTTACCCTTATGCCCTACCCTGCGGCCGCGCTGAGGTAGTAAAGTATGTAATAGAGAGGTTGCAACTGGGCCTCTTTCCCATTTTATGCAATCTCTATGGCCCATAGCTTTCACTTTTACAAAAACACAACCTATACCACCTCTGAAAGCACAAATAGTATGGGCCAACAGGAAAACTGACAGTGGCTTTTGTCGTGACCCGAAATTACATTTGACCTGTTTTCCTGAATGAAGCTTGACTAGATATGCGCGCAAGACCCT
>JAZHYW010011310.1:0-7500 GCA_037355805.1 Ixodes ricinus | reverse complement strand
CGAGGACGAGGACGGGAACAGGACATCTTTCATTTAGCAACAACATAGAATGGCACAACGAAAAACCGCCCCCCAAAAGTCTCAACGTTCTCAAAGAGGGAAAGGAGATAATAGTTAAAAAGGAAAGGGAAACACTAAATATAAAAGTTTGAAAAGCGCTGGCGTCACTACGAGGTATCACTAATCTAGTTATATCTGATTACTTAGAATTCGACCTTCGTCATTGTCAGTGATAATGAAGGTGCAGAATTATTGTTGTTTGCAGTCCCAAAGGGAAATGTACTATAAATATAAAAGTTTTAAAAGCTGTAGCGTCACGACGAGGTGTCAGTACTCTAGTCATCTCAGGTGTTAGGAATTCGACCTCTGTCTTTGTCAATGATAATGAAGGTGCAGAAATGTTGTTGTTTACAGTCCCCATGGCAAATGATTCGATGATTTCTCTCCCAAATCTGTTGTTGTGCCCGCCCAGTATTCTAGTGTCAGAGAAATGAGGAGTACAGTCATCGCACGTGCGGCTGTGAACGACAATCGGGTGATACGACTCATTTGAAGCCTTTGAAGCTTCCAGGTTGTGTTCCCTGAGTCGATGGTTGACGCATCTCCCAGTCTGTCCAATGTACTGACTGCCACAGCTTAGTGGAATTGAATAAACCTTTCTTTCTTCGCATTCTACGAACTTTTTAGCATGCTTTACATTGCACCCTCTGGGACTGTCGCTCCCATTAACCTTTTTACACATCTGTTTGAGGCGCATATGACAGGAAAAAACAACACTCGTGTCGAACTTGGACGCGATAGATCTTAAACGGTGCGCGGTATTGTGCATGTAGGGAACCACAGCAAAACGACCTTTCTTTTTGGAAACAGCTTGCGGATGTTGTGGTTTGATGATGAACCTCTCAAGGGTGGAACGAAGTAGGTCTGCAGGAAAACCTGCTTTTTCTAACCTCTGCTGCTGCAACTTAAGGCTACTTTCGGAGAAATGCGTGCACGACTTGGAGCTAGAGGACTTGAAAAGTGACCTTACTATGCCATGCTTAACGGACTTGGAGTGAGCACTGGTGAAGGGGAGGACTGGCTTCTCTGACTTCTGCTGGAAGGCCCAACAACTTTTATATTTATAGTACATTTCCCTTTGGGACTGCAAACAACAATAATTCTGCACCTTCAATATCACTGACAATGACGAAGGTCGAATTCTAAGTAATCAGATATAACTAGATTAGTGATACCTCTTAGTGACGCCAGCGCTTTTCAAACTTTTATATTTAGTGTTTCCCTTTCCCTTTTATCTAATATCTCCTTTCTTTCTTCGAGAACGTTGAGACTTTTGGGGGCGGTTTTTCGTTGTGCCATTCTATGTTGTTGCTAAATGAAAGATGTCCTGTTCCCGTCCTCGTCCTCGCTGTTTTATACTTTCAAGTTTTGTATCTATTAACCAACATGCTCGTTTTCAATTGTAATTATCAACAACTAGCCAACTGCCGAGAAAAAAAAAGCACGCACAGACTACGTTTTATTTGTCGATGAGTTTTCTCTTGAAGACGCCGCAACTTAAAAAAGGAAATAGCTGAACACTACAGGAGCATCAGGGAAAGCCATATTTCCCTTCCCAAACCTCACCCCTCACTCAACACCGAACAAGCACATATCCTCCGCAAAGTGCAGACCAACACTCTCCTCTCCCCGCTAATGCTCCACAACTTCAGGTGGCAGGGGACAGCTCCACTGCCCCAACTGTCCGGAAATCAGTGCAGACACAAGCAGATCCTCTACGCCTGTAACACTGCGCTCACCCCCCCCCCCCTATTCCTAGTTCCCGTACCCATTACCTTCCTACTGGAAAGCTTGGGTCAGCTCGGAATCGACGGTCCTCCAATGGGCCCTAGCGGAGCAAACGCTCCTTTTCACAAGGCCGTAGTTTTTGGCTTTTAATAAAGTTGTTCTCCCCCTCCTCCTTCTTTTGCTTCTGGCTTGTACGTTTTAGGTTTTCGTTGCCAAAGAACGCTTTTCATCTCTTTACGAGCCAAACAAACATATCACGCTTTCCAAGGACGATTAATGCCCCTGCAGGTTTTACCTTTTCTATGGACAGCATTTTAGGTGAGATAAAACGGTCTAAATCGGTCTTCGACGAGAAACAGGTCTTTCTTAGCTAAAAGAACAATATTCTTCCTGATTGGCTGCTTTTCTTTTAGTCCGCAATTTGTTCCCGTGCAACATTTGATGACGCACCTTATGGAATCACTTATTTGTTAATTCGAAAGCATTAACTGTCTCATGCAGCGAACCGGCGTTATTAGATTTTGAAGCAGCGAAAAACGGTACGTAAATTTCCCTGCCCCATGGAGCGAAGCCTGCATTCTGTCACGGCGAATTGAGGAATAACTTCACATAAGGCTCCGGCGCGTCATAGTTCCAAGGAACACCACCCCAGAGAAAAGCCCACTCCATGGCGCTGCGGCCCACCCGCCGGTAAAACGGAAAGGGTGGCGCGCGCTCGGCCGCCCCTCTCTATCCACTCTTGGGTCACGTGTTAGGAAAGGCCGGAGGCCCGGATAGGGGGGGGGGGGCGGAGGGCAGCGGGAAATTTTCGCTTCTCACGTGTTTTACGATCTACTTTTAGCCATGTCGTGCCACGAATGAGCGGGGCGCGGTGCCCGCTGTCCTGACCGGCAGAGGAGCGGGCGCGCTGCCGCTGTCCTCCGCGCCGCGGACAGCGGGGCACGCTGCGTGTAGGAATGCTTTTGCATTCCTACACGTAAGCAGTCTCAATTGTCCTGTAATGTTTTTTTCAGTCTACACTTTGTGGGCCAACTCTATCTGCGTGTGCCTCAGCAAAGATGTATATCCGGATGCGTGTTGGATACCCGCATCCGACGCGCATCCGCAGCCCCCAGCATCCGCATCCAATCCGCAAACTACCAAATTCGATTAATTTTTATCCGCCTCCGCCAGTTGACTGCGGATCATCCACGGATAATCGTCAGATATGCAGGGTTCTATAGATGACAAACTTGTCCCCCTGTGAGACGACCGCCAGCCCAGCAACATTGAGGCGCTCTACTCTCGTGTACAAAAGAGTTCAAAAAGGGTTCATCGGGTAGGATTTAGGGAAATCGGTGGCTGAGTGTGTAGGTACACCGCCACTGGGAGCATGTGGAGTGAAAGCTCGTACTGCGAAAACCAGGGAACAAGGGTTCACTTTCCAGCCCTGCCCGTTCGATCTGGATAAGCATCGTAGCGGAGTGCGTGGGTGTATTCCTAATGCGTGGTGATCGTTAGGGACCGCAGGCTAACAGTGGTACTGCAGTAGCTAAATCTCTCATCTACAGCGAAAACCAGTCTCGTCACATCTCAAAAGCAGACCAACCCTATGCCCTGTAAACTGAAACGTCAAATTTGATTTGGCTTTGGGTCAAATTGGCTATGGGACAAACATGGGGAGCTGGATCGTAACAAGGGCACTGGCTTTTTTGGGAGCTTGCAGGGCCACAGTTTAGATGAGGTTCGAGACGTAGATTGGTGGTGGGTGAGAGGGGAGGTCTTATAGGGTGGGAGAAGGCCTCGCAAAAATAGAAAAGAAAAGGAAACCATCTAATATAGGTTTCATAATCGTGCATGGAGGTAGAAACAGGCGAAAGTGTGAAGAGATGGCATAACAGTTTGAGGCTGAACATTTCACATTGTATAGGTTAGCAGACACACACCTTAGAGGTGAGGAGGAACTGCAATACATGCCAGGCTACATTTGGATGGTTTTCTACCAGAGGGGAGCCCTAGTGAAAAGTTTCATTTATTTGAGAACATTCTTGGTACAATAAACACATATGATCAGATAGGGTCATATAAGACCATTCAAAAGTATATAAAAGGTTATCAGAAACTGGTCAGAAATTCCTTATAACTTTATATATAATCCTATTTTTTATATGTTTTTATAACGTTTACATGCGTTCTTATAAGATCTTATCTGAGCATGAATTTATTTGACCATAATACTTCTCAGACATATACCATTTTTGACTATGGAGGAGAAGGGAAAGTCGGAGGTTAGTAATTGAGGAAAAATACTAGGAGAGAGCGAGTGAAATATGTGGTGAACGCTTTCGGTTGAGAGGGAGAGGGTAAAGGGTCTGAACAGCCTTCAGGGGTTTCTGTATTTGAAAACAGGAAAAAAGAGAGTAAAGGAATCATGATACAGAACAATTAACACTTGTCTCAAGAGATTTCAACGAAATCGGCCTTAATTAAGAATAAATTAGTATAGTAGACAAGAACACCCAATTAGAATATATGTAGGCGGGTTTAATTATGCAATAGGAAATATGTAAGAAGAGTTCTTCGATGCCCTGGATCTAGTGTTAGTGAATGTACAACTAATATGCAATTGGGAGGTAACGTGGAAAGAAAACAATACTTAGTGAATAAATTGACTAATGACTAACATCGCTCTATCTGTACAACAGATTTTAAAACATGCAAATATATAAACGTACAAAAAGTCCAAAAAGGCACCACAAGAGTTTTATTAAATTTGGCACACCCAAACGAAAACCACAAGCTCGGGAAGGAATAGTAAAACGAGGCTAATTGAAACTCGCCTACACGAAGTTTCCAAAAGGATTGAGAACATAGTATCTGAACCACCAGAAAGAAAATGGAGCCGTGAAAATAGTGTGTGCATCACTAGAAAAAAATCTGGTCGCAAAATAAATCTTAGGTGTTCTTCGGCTTGTCCATATTGTCACGAATGGCAAGTGATGAGGCGATAATAACTGAAGAAACTAAACGTTTTATGGGGCGAACTTGCGCCCAAAAATAAGAATGGAACAGTAGAGAACACGAGCGTCGTAGGCGTCGAGGTCGGCGTGACAGCACAGTTGAACGCTGGGGCGAAACTGAGTTTGGCTCGCCACGCGAAGCCCCTTATGTACACGCGTGGGCTTCTGGAATAATCGTCGTAGAAGGTCGACGCGTAGAACATTCGGGCCTAGAATAAACAACAATGTTCTATAATTCACCAGATCATTAAACTGAAAGTATAAATAAACTACGCGGAACTCCCAGGAATCAAACCCTGGGCCTCCACACGAAAGTCAAGCGCGGTAACTGCTCGGCCACGCACGCGCTTGCTCGCCGACGCGCGTGGCATTACTCCCCCTTTTAAAAAGGCATCGTCTCGATGCCACGTGAAGAGGCAACAAAACAGAGCAATACAATCAAAAGAGTGGGAAAATACGGAGGCTTGCAAAACACAATCCTATCAAGCGTTGCACAATATCACAGTTCACAGTCTTATCGCGCGTAATACGGCTTGAGGCGCACGACGTGGACGACTTCCGGTCGTGGCGGGCGGCGTGATGAAGTCCGTGTTCCGTCGGGCATCACCTCGTAGTTCAGATCCCCGAGTCGGCGAAGCACTTTGTAGGGTCCGAAGTAGCGCTTCAGGAGTTTCTCGCTTAGACCGCGTCGTCGTATTGGGGTCCAAACCCACACATGGTCTCCGGGCTTGAAGCGAACGTCGATCCGGCGAAGGTTGTACCGGGTAGCGTCGACACGTTGTTGATCTTGAATTCGAGTCAGGCGAGCTGGCGAACTTCTTCGGCTCTGTTGAGCAACCACCTGGGCGTCGGGTATCCCATCGTCAGCTGGTTCGTGGGGTAGCATTGCGTCGAGCATGGTCGACACTTTTCTGCCATGCACCAGCTGAAACAGTGTTACGCCTGTGGTCTCTTGCACTGCCGTGTTGTAAGCAAATGTTACGTATGGTAACACCTCGTCCTAAGTCTTGTGCTCTACGTTGACATACATTGAGATCATGTCGGCGACGGTTTTGTTTAGCCGTTCTGTTAGTACATTTGTCTGCGGATGGTATGCAGTGGTTCGACGGTGGCCGGTGCCAGTGAGACGAGGGATCTCCTGCGTCAGCTGGGCTATGAACGATGATCCGTGGTCGGTAATGAGGATTTCAGGGGCGCCGTGCCGAAGGACAATGGACTCGATGAAAAACTTGGCGACATCAACAGCCGTACCTGATTGAAGGGCTTTCGTCTCGGCGTACCGTGTGAGATAATCTGTGGCGACGATTATCCAGTGATTCCTCGACGTCGACGGCGGTAAAGGGCCAAGTAAATCCATTCCGATCTGCTGGAACGGCGTAGACGGGGGAGCAATCGGATGCATAAGTCCTCACGGCTTCGTCGACGGTTTCTTGCGTCGCTGACACTCGTGGCATGATCGAGTGTAGAGGTGAACGGTCTACGGTAGCTTGGCCAGCAGCAGTTTTCTCGAATCCTGGCAGAGCGTCCTGCTGTAGCCAAGGTGCCCAGCTGTTGGGTCGTCGTGACAGGCTTGGAAATCTCCTTTCTAAGGTCGGCAGGGATTACCAGCAGGCATGGCGAGCTGTTGCCTCCGAAGTTCTCCTTGTAAAGTACACCTTGTCGGAGGACGAAGGTCGGCAGGGATCTCAAGAAGACACGGGGGATAGTACCCCCTCGTCCTTCGAGGTGCTCGATTAGGGCGCGCAATTCAGGATCGTCTCTTTGACGTCGCGCCATGTCGTCGGTGTTCACCGCGCCTAGGAAGCACTCGTCGTCATCGTCGTCGCTGCTACCGGGGGATGTATCGACAGGGGCTCTGGACAGGCAATCGCCATCGCTGTGCTTGCTGCCTGACTTGTAGACCACAGTCATGTTGAACTCCTGCAGTCGGAGGCTCCATCGAGCGAGACGTCCGGAAGGGTCCTTTAGGTTCGCAAGCCAGCAGAGCGAGTGGTGGTCCGTGACAACGCGGAAAGGGCTCCGGTATAAGTTCGGGCGAAACTTCGTGATGGCCCCGACGACCGCAAGACATTCTTTTTCAGTCGTGGTGTAATTTCTCTCCGATTTGGACAGTGTCCGACTTGCGTAGGCGATGACTCGCTCGGTGCCTTCTTGCACTTGAACCAGTACAGTGCCAAGTCCTTCGTTACTTGCGTCCGTATGAATTTCGGTTTCCGCGTCTTGATCGAAGTGTCCAAGAACAGGAGGAGTCTGGAGTCGTTGCTTCAGCTCGTCGAATGCGTGCTGCTGCTCCTCAGCCCATTCGAACTTCTCGGCGTCCTTCGTAAGTTTTGTGAGCGGTGCGGATAATCTTTGCGAAATTTCGAACGAAGCGTCGATAGTAGGCACGAAGTCCAAGGAATCTTCGCAAAGCCTTCTTGTCTGAAAGCGCAGGAAATGCCGCAACTGCGCGAGTCTTCTCGGGGGTCTGGGCGGTCGCCGTCGTTACTAACCAGTGGCCTAGGAACTTCAGTTCGTCATAGGCGAACCGGCACTTGGACGGCTCAAGGGTAAGTCGTGCGGACTGTATGGCTTGGAGGACAGCTCGGAGTCGTCGCAAGTGCTCGTCGAAGTCACTTGAAAACACAACGACGTCGTCAAGGTAGACAAGATAGCTCTGCCACTTCAGTCCTGCCAGTACGGTGTCCATGACACGCTGGAAGGTGCTGGCGCC
>JAZHYW010011309.1:0-86922 GCA_037355805.1 Ixodes ricinus | reverse complement strand
ACAGTATATTTTGACCATGGCATTGTCTCGTGCCTGGCAGATTTGGGTTCACTGGGAGGATGGGGACCAACACTCGATGTGACCTGGAAGCTAAATGCAAGTGTTTTGAAAGACGGGAATATTCCCAGAAGTTTAAGTTGATGCTATTTGAAATTGACAAAGAGGAAGTTTTTAATGCATATAAATGAGAAGGGTTTACATATATAGTTTACATATTTTATAAGAGAAACAGCCACTGGCAATTGTACGCTGAAAAGCGCTCAACAGAAGGCCCAGAGCGCCGCGCTTATAGAATTGATGTGTGCTCCTATGACTGGAAAGGAGAAAACCTAGAGGTTATGTAGATGCCAAGAAGGCTAGTAAAATTAACTTCAACAACCACTGGATCAAAAACATTGGTGTGTACTGACACAAATCAGAGAACTTAATCTGGAGCACGAAAATCACCCTTCGAAGGTGTTTCCCTTGTTTGAAAGTGAAATGGCAATGAAGAACACTTTCAAGACTGGATCTACAACGAAAAGTTTGGCAGGGGATAACCGGACGTGTAGAACGCATTCCACAAAAACTGTGAGACAATATTTAACAATATCACACCGCTGGCCCAGATACCTACGGAAATCATGAAGGGGTCCGTAAAATAGTGGAGACCATGCGATGCAATTAAGACACCCATCACCGCTGCATATTTCATTAAGGCGATTAAGGACTTCGCATTCACACAGCCCCTGGTCCCGACAGAATCGGCAGCGAATTCTTATAACACATTCTCGGAGGAATTAAGTTCGAACATTCTTCACAATCCTGAAGGTGTGAGACGACGAAAACTATTTTCGCCATCAATGTACAGAAGCCACATAGTTCTCATTCCCACGGAGACTCAGACATCAAAGACTCTTCAGGCTTTGGACTTCCGAGCCATAATTCCGCTCAGGAAGGACTACTCGACCCTCCCTAAAATCATCTGCCGGCAGTTGGAAGCATACCTGAGTGAGGTGGCTGACGATCACCACAGCTGCGGCTTTAGGGCCACTCAATAGTTCGGAACCTACATTTCATGAGGATCGTCACCGAGGCAGCGGAGGCCGGAGACTTTTCATTAGCTATGCTCCAACTCGGCCTCAGCAAGGCTTTTGGTAGGGATGTATAGAAGCTTCCTCTTCGCACTGCTATGTTACAAAGATATGAGCAAGAAACTGGTCATCAACGGCACTGTCGGAACGTCCCTCACTAACCACCGTTCGCTGCGTGAGGGAGGCCGGCTCTCCCTATTCTTTTTGTGCTCCACTTGGAACCAGCCTCTCGCACGATACTTCAGAGTGACTCCCTCAACAAGCTGCGACTTCGAAGCCGCCATATCAAGGTTCGGGCATGTTTCGACGATGTGGCTCTCATTTGAACCACCAAGAGGGAGGTTGAAGGATGCACTGAACGTTGTTCAGGCATTCTCTGAAATCTCAGAGGTAGACTCTGATAGCCAGAAATCTAGAGGTGCATGGCTTGGTGATTGCATGATAACGCCGCGACCTTCTTTTTGGGGATAAAATGAACTTTCAGCATCGAGAACTATCAAGAATCCAGCCCTGTGCATTAGGGAAGAGACAAGCTTTCTTTGGAATGGCCGTTCTGCGTTACTTAGGGGTCGCCTGCTCCCCCGTCGAGAGAGGCATATTTCTATCTTCACGAGAGGCTACCTGTGGGGAGCGCTAATTTTTTCCTGCAGTCCCTGACTCCGCCCTGGTTATGAATTTTCCGGGCTCTATCGCCCACAGGATGCGCAGAAAATATGTTTGTGTGTGTGTGTGTGCTCAAGGGCAGAAATCACGCGGAAAAACAAACCTTCACTGGTGCCTCAAGGGGGCTGTCTGGGATTGGTAAACGGCGCTCTCAAATTAATCTGCCAACGTTTTTCTGTTTTTTTTCTTTTTTCGAGTGCGCAGTTTTTAGGTGCTTGTTTCGGGCAGGAGCGGCGTAGGCGTCGCCGTCCCGGTCGCCGTCGGCGTCGGCATATCCCGCGCGGTGCATTATAGGAAATGTCCCATAACTGCGCAGCGCGGGACCCTCGTGACGTCACTCGTGAAGTCAAGTGTGATGTCACGAGGGTCCCGCGCGGTTAGTTATGGGACATTCCCATGATGCAACGCCCGACGTCACGTGATCTCCTCGTGACGTCACTCTTGACGATGCACGAGTCCCGCGCGTTGCATTATGGGACATTTCCCATAATGCATCGCGCGAAGGGGAGGAGGTGGGTGAGGAAGACGACGGGGAGTGGAGGAGGAGGGGAGAAGGAGACGGGAAGAGGGAGCACGATGACGACGAGGGGGATGGTTGGAGGAGGGGAGGAGGGAGGAGGAGGAGAGGAGGGAGGAGCTTGAAGGATGAGGGCAGGAGGAGGTGAAGAAGGAGGAGGATGGGAGGAGGAAGACGAGAGAAGACGAGTGAGGAAGATGAGTAGAAGGGAGGATGAGGGAGACGAGAAGGAGGGAGGAGGGGTATGCCGTCCCTTCAGTACCCTTTTCTCCTCCTCCTCAAGATCTTCGCTCTAATTCGGCGTTACAGGGAGTTGTAAACGGCTTGAATTTTTTTTACCTCTGCACATTGTAAATATGCACCAGATGTAGTAAGGATTAGTGTATTTTAATAAATTTACCGGCCGGAAGGAGAATCCGACTGATATAAATAATAAGACGCGGTCAGTGCCGTGCAGGCTGACTGTATTTGTTTTTGCTCGAGCACCAAGAGAAAAAGAAACAATGGGAGACAATTTGGACCGAAGTATCGACAAGCGGTCTACGCTGTTGAAGCTAAGGTACAGAGCGCGACACTGTTAGCGGGAACAAGCGATCGCCGGTTTTTCCAGTTTTTCTCTTTGAAACCAAAGGATGACATCCAAGTTGTTATTCCTACAGCAAAGAGCTCATTCAGTTTTATAATGTAAGCGATAAAATTTCGTCCTCGCTAATATCATTTAGAAGTAAAATGCAAAAATGCGCCGATGTCGTGTTCACGCTAACAGTGTCGCGATATGTACCTTTATGTGGTACGCTAATTCGTCCTGCTGCGACCGTCCGCTCGTGCTGGAGAAACCGGCGGACGGTGCGCTAACAGCGACGTCACCGCCTCGTTCTTTAAAAACGCCTATTTCGTGGAAAAACCCGCAGCAGTCAGAAGCCGGAGATCCCGTGTGTAGGTGTCTGGCGTCAAGTGTTGGAGCAGAGCATAGTGTTGGAGCTTGGAGTCCACGGTCTTCCGAAATCTAACCGGCGAACGGCACCTTGTGCCCCTTCCGGTCTCTTGGGAACCGGTGGAACCGCAGCTCCGGGTGGCGCACCGGATTGTTGGTGCAACGCATGCACTACAAGTCGTGCTCAGCATTGCCCAACGCGAGTCTGGCGAGTCTCTCCGGCTCCATGACACGCGCGTGAGCGAGTGGCACCGCTTTGCTCACTTCCGCGCGGTCGCGGAAGCTACGCTGGAGGTAAATTAACTGCAAGGGCGCAACCAAATATAGGAGAACACAGGGTAACCAGCTAAGCACCTCTTGCCGTCCGCAGATTCCCAGAATGCCACTGAAACCGAAGCGTCCGCGGAGTCTGCACGAGAGCATAGGACGAAACCTACGTCATTGCCCAGTGTTGCGTCATTAGCTCACCCGGTCCCAGCGTTGCTCATCCGCTGTCGGGCCTCAAGCTCAGCTCGCAAAACATTCTTAATACAGGTTTAATCGGGAATGCGGCGTCGGTTTGACGTGATATTTTGGGTATGACCTATTTTACCCCCTAAAACAATATCAGCCTTTTCTATTGGGTCAACGTTTTGAGTGAAGTTGCCCTTTAAGCCACGTTCCTCATTGCGTCACGATGGGTTCTGGTGAAAGAGGCACCCCTGGTAGCTGTTCCTTAAATGCAGAAGCACAAACACAGCCTTCACAGCAACAACGAGATAGTGTTTTCTTAGCTCTTCGTAAATGCGGTGAATGCCGTGGGCGAGGCAGGTGACGTGCAACATCCGCAGGTAGAAAGCCTTCAGGTGGAGGGCAGCTTTGTGTATATTGTCACGAACGGAGGTGACACGAAGACGAGCTAGTAAACTGAAAAATAAAGGTTTAATAGGCGAACTTGTGCCAAACAAAATAAGTAAGGAAAGAGCGTCCAGGCAGCAGAAAAACAGGCGGCGATTCGGCGGCGAAACAGTGAGCGCAAGCGAGACTGACTCGACAAGGTCGCGGGTAGCTGCTTATCTACAGTGCGTCACTATCTCGAAAGTTCGGCAAAGAAGGCTCGACCGTCGCGCGCTCGGGGCGAGGATGAACTGGCACTTTCGAGAACAACAAAGCAGGTGGAAAGTTACGTCTGGTGCGAGAATGAACGCGAATCTTCTAGATGTCTGTGACCGAGCGTTGCTTTCTCGGCCCTGCGGGCGGCATTATCCCCCCTTTAAAAGCGCATCGTCCCGATGCAACGCGAAAGGAACACAGAAATGGCTAGAAAATTTACGGTGAAACGAAATAAGCAAGCAGTGTCGTAATCCTAGCGCGCGTAGAACGGCTTGAGTCGAACTACGTGGACGACTTCGGGTCGCGGCTGGCGGCGTCCTGATGGTCGGGTTCCGTCGGGGAGCACCTCGTAGTTCAAGTCCACAAGGCGGCGGATGACCTTGTAGGGTCCGAAGTAGCGTTTGAACAGTCTCTCGCTGAGGCCGCGGCGCCAAATGCGCGTCCACACCCATACCCTGTCTCCGGGCTGGAACTCCACGTCGCGGTGACGAATGCTGTACCGGCCAGCGTCTACACGTTGCTGGTCCTTTATTCGAAGACGGGCTAGCTGGCGTACATCTTCTGCTTGTTGGGTGACCAGCTGGGCGTCGTCGGTGCCGTCGTCCATCGGGTCGTGGGGCAGCATGGCGTCGAGCACCGTCGTCACCTTTCTGCCGTGCACCAGCTGAAAAGGTGTAATGCCGGTAGTTTCTTGAATCGCCGTGTTGTACGCAAACGTGACGTAGCGCAACACTTCATCCCATGTCTTGTGTTCCACGTCCACGTACATCGAAATCATGTCGGCGATGGTCTTCTTTAGTCGCTCCGTCAGCCCGTTGATCTGCGGGTGGTATGCCGTGGTCCGGCGGTGGTCGGTGTGGCTCAGGCGGAGTATATCTTGTGTCAGTTGCGCCATGAACTATGATCCTCGGTCCGTAATCAGGACTAAGGGAGCGCCGTGTCGGAGGACGATAGACTCCACGAAGAACTTGGCTACTTCCACGGCGGTCCCCGACGGGAGTGCTTTTGTCTCGGCGTACCTGGTGAGATAATCAGTTGCCACGATTATCCAACGGTTTTCCTGCGTCGACGGCGCAAAAGGTCCGACAAGATCCATTCCAATCTGCTGGAATGGTGCAGTCAAGGGCGCGATCGGTTGCAGGAGACCTGCCGGCTTCGTCGGTGGTTTCTTGCGTCGTTGGCATTCGTGGCACGAACGGACATAGAGGTGGACAGTCTTCGGGAGCTTGGGCTAGTAGTATTTTTCTCGGATCCGTACAAGATTATCGCGCTTGGCTCTCATGCAGAGGCTATTGGCGACGTGAGCGATCGAAAGCGTCGCTGTGGTTGCCCACCACAATTGGCCGAATGCTGACTATGACGTCAGCAAAGGATGCATCATCGATGGAAATAAGAGGAATGTAAGAACTTCAATTTTGACGGGGCTGCAGCAGTGTTGCTTTGCGAGCGCCGGCGATTCCAGGCCTCCACCATGCCCATTACAAACACCATCGAACTTGTTTTTCACAAAGGTAATCATCGCCCACGAAAGGTAACCGAACGAGAGGCGCCACCTAAAGCATCTCGCCGCTAATAGCGCGGAGGCTCCGGGTTCGATACTTTAGGAAAGCGGATCTCTCTTTATTTATTCCTTCGACTTGACATTCTGGCAAGCTTCGAGAATTCTGTCGTCTGGATCGAGTTACGAATGTTCTGCACGCGGAACTTTCTACGCCGAATGTTCCAGGAACCCACGCGTGGTACAAAAGGTGCTCTGAGTGGCGGTCCGGAGTCGTCTCAGCCCCAGCGGTCGATCCTGCTGTTTCGCCGACATTGACGCCTGCGACGTCTAGCCTTTCTCTATTTTGTTTTGGGGGAACAAGTTCGCCCCCTTAAACGTTTAGTTTCTTCAGTTATTCGCCGCCTCATCATTTATCATTCGTGACAATATTTTGGCTCTTTATAGTCGGGACTGCATGAAATAGCCCTACGATATTTTTTTCTTTCCGTTTTTGTGTTGTTGCGGGCCTAACAAACCATTCTGGTAACCCAGGTTTGCGTAGCTGCATAATTGTCGTTGTCAATGACGTCCGGCACTAAATTAAGCAATGCGGAAGTATCTTCGGAAGTGACTGCAATCAGCCATTTCTAAGTTATTTGTACTCTACCTGCGAATACTTTGCAGTGATTAACGTAACGGAGTAGTATTTTAAATACTTTACAGGCAGGCGTTGTTAGTAACTTAACTTAAATACTTTTATCGAGTGTTTACGTCCAACACTGAGCCAAGGTGACCAGATGTTGAGTCGTCGTGGCAGGCCTGGAAGATATCTTCTCGAAGACTAGCAGGATTCACCAGGAGCCACGTGGAGTTGTTGTCCCCGAAATTCTCTTCATAGACGATACTACTCCGGACTGCGAATCTTGGCAGGTCACGTGAGAAGGCTCGGGGAATCGTACCCCTCGTCCCTCCAAGTGGTCGATCAGTGCACGCAACTCAGGATCGTCCCGCTGGAGCGCTGCCATACCGTGAATGCTCACCGCGCCAAGAAAGTGATCGTCGTCGTCACCGTCGTCTTTGGCAAAGCCGGTAGCTGACTGGACAGGGGCTCTGGACAGGCAGTCGGCGACTCTGTATTTTTGGCCTGACTTGAAGACCACTGTCACGTCGTACTCTTGCAGCCGTAGGCTCCACCGAGCGAGGCGTCCAGATGGGTCCTTCAGGCTCGCTAACCAACACAGCGCCTGGTGGCCGGCGACCACCCGAAATGGACTCCCGCACAAGTACGGGCGGAATTTCGTGATGGCCCAGACGACGGCCAGACATTCCTTCTCGGTTGTTGAGTAATTGCGTTCCGCGTTCGACAGCGTCCGGCTAGCGTATGCGATCACGCGCTCCGCACCGTTTTGTCGTTGGGCGAGTACCGCTCCGAGTGCTGTATTACTGGTGTCCGTGTGAACTTCCGTTTCGGCTGATTGGCCGAAGTGGCCGAGAATCGGTGGTGACTGGAGCCGTCGCTTTAGTACGTCGAATACCTGTTGTTGTTCTCCACCCCATTCGAAGTTCACGGCGTCTTTCGTAAGGTGCGTGAGCGGCGCAGAAAGCTTGGCGAAATCCTGAACTAATCGCCGGTAGTATGCGCAAAGTCCAAAGAATCTTCTGACGGCCTTTTGGTCGGTGGGCGGTGGAAAGGCCGCTACGGCGCGAGCTTTTCAGAGTCAGAACTTACACCTTCACTGCTCACAACGTGGCCAAGGAACTTCAGTTCGCCGTAGGCAAACCGGAAATTCGTCGGCTTGAGGGTGTGTCTTGCGGTCTCTGTTGCCTCTAAACGGCCCGAAGGCGTCGCAAATGCTCGTCGAAGTTGGTCAAGAATACCATGACGTCGTCGAGGTAAACGAGATAGCTCTGCCACTTGAGGCCTTCCAGGACGGTGTTCATGACACGTTGGAGCGTTGCCGGCGCCATGCACAGTCCGAAGGACATCACCTTGAACTCGTACAGTCCGTCGGGCGTGACGATGGCAGTCTTTTCTCGGTTCCGTTCGTCGACTTCGATCTGCCAGTAACCACTCTTAAGGTCCATCGACGAAAAGTATCGGGAGTGGCGCAGCCAGTCCGGCGTGTCGTCGATGCGGTGAGCGGATACACGTCTTTCTTTTTGACCGCGCTGAGCCGCCAGTTGTCAACGCAGAATCGAAGCGTTCCGTACTTCTTCTTATCCAGTACGACTGGAGAGGCCCACAAGCTGCTCGAAGACTGAATGATGTCCTGGTTGACCATCTCTTGTACCTCTTCCTGAATGGCCTCTCGTTTCTTTGGGGAGACCCGGTACGGCAGCCGATGGACAGGAGAGCGTACTCGTTGGTAATAATGCGGTGTTTAGCAACTGTTGTCTGGCGCACCCTCGACGTCGTTGCAAAGCAGTCGCTAAATTCGTCGAGGAGGTCTCCGAGCTGTCGTCGTTCCGTGGCGCTGAGCTTGGGGTTAACATCGAGCTGTGGCGGCGGTGTACTGTACGGCTGACATGGCGAGGGCTCGTTAGAGATCACGGCGATTTCGGCGTCGGCCCGGAGTTTCTGTACGTGTGCTACAGCGGCACCTTTCGTGAGGTGCTGCGCCTCCGGTCGAAAGTTCGTTACGAGGACCACAGTACGTCCATCCTGCAGCTCCGTTAGGCTCCTTGCGACGCCTATTCCTCTTCCGAGAAGCAGTTGGACGTTGCCCTCCAGAAGGACTTTCCCGCGGGCAACAGCATCGGTCTTGACGGGCATAAGAACACTCGACCTTGGCGGCAGGTTCACGTGGTCCGCAATGACTGGGACAGCGACTGGCGTCGTTTTGTATCCCTCCGGAGGTAGAACGGGCTTTCGCAGCGTCAACCTGTTTGCACCAAGGTCGGTCACGGCACCGTACTCACAGAGGAAGTCCATGCCAAGGATGACGTCTCTCGAACAGTCCTTGAGGTCGACGAATTTCACGGAGCAGGTCTCTCCGTGGATGTCCACGCGCGCAGTACACCTCCCCGCTGGTGTGATGAGATGTCCGCCGGCGGTTTGTATTTTCGGGCCATTCCACGGCGTCATCACTTTCCGAAGGCAGCGAGAGAGCTTCCCACTTAAAGCGGAATAGTCTGCTACGGTGTCGACGAGTGCTTTCGCGTCGTGGCCGTCGATGGTAACGTCGAGGTTATTCGACACCGTCGCTGAACCGTCGTTCCTATGCGTCTTGTCGCTAGTGTGGGAGCCCGGTGCGTTTGTGGAGGATATTGGCGTCATTCGTCATCGCCAATACCACCTCCCGGTATTGCCGCACTCTGTTTTCCCGGCTGGACACGGGAGACAGGCTCTCTCGGCGGGACCGATGGACATGTGATGCTGCAGGACGTCGAGGTGAAGTCGAACGGGACCAACGTCGAGGCGCAGACATCGGAGAGCGTTTACGTCATAGGCAGTCGTCGATCTCGCGTGGACGCTCACCGTTGCGTGGGCGCGTGTCGTCGGGGTGGAAGCCGCGTAGCCCCAGCTGCCGGTACAGGCATCGCCGGTACACGTGGTCAGCTTCCCCGCAGTGGTAACACAGCGGGCATCGATCGGCCGTTCGCCAAATGTCGGTCTTTCTTGGCGCCGGTTGTTCTTGCCGGACGTACTGACGTCGATTGTCGAGACGTGGTGGGAACGCCTGTGCTGGTGCGTCCCGTTGTCGTAGTGCAGGAATTTGACTGGCAGCGGGTGGCGGTCGTCGGGCCATGGCGGCGTAGCTCACCGTCGGTTGCTCGAGCGGAGCAGGGTTGACAGGAGCCCGTGGTTCGATGGCTCTCTCAAGCTCTTCCCTCACAACTTCGGCGATGGACAGCGACACCGGGGGTCGGCAGCAGGCAGCAGTTTCTGAGTTCTTCGCGAACGACTTCACGGATCATCTCGCGAAGCTCGTCGGTACTGGTGCTGAACTCGGAGCTTGCCGATGCCAGAGTCGAAACGTCGTTGAGCCGATGGTAGTGGCGCGCCAGGGCCATTATCTCCCGCTCGATGTTTGTTGCTTCGGCAACAAATTCTTCGACGGTCGTCGGGGGTTGCGAATAAGTCCGCCGAAGATTTCGCTTTTCACGCCTCTCATAAGGAAGCGTAACTTATTCTCGTCGGTGGCTTGCGGGTCGGCGGGGCTGCTCAGGCGGAGGATGTCTTCAACGAAACTGGTGACCGCTTTGTTGGGGCCTTGAGTCCTCGCCTGGAGAAGGTATTTGTTCCTCTGCCTACGATGCTGATTCATGAACGCCCGCTTCAGCTCGGTGACGCAGGCGTCCCACGACGTGAGCGCAGCCTCGTGGTTCTCGAAGCAGTGCCTCGCAGTACCCTAAAACGAAAAGTACAGGTTCTACAGGTACTGCTCGGCGGTCCATCCGTTATGGCGTGCCACGCGCTCGTAGTGCTGGATCCAGTCCTCGACGTCCTCGTGGATTTCCCCGTGGAAAGGCGTTTGAGTCCGAGGGGCGACGGGCAGGTAAACGACGGGTGGAGCGGTCATCGACGCGGCCTTCTTTGATTTCTGCGGCAGGAGTCCGAGTCCCGGCGGTAGGCCTTGATTACGGCGACTTGACTGGGCCTTGGTCTGGTCTTCTACGAAGGGTAGCCTCCCGGGGCTGAGCACGTCACTTGGCTGGCGAGTTTTCGGAGGAGTACGGTCCACGGGCATGAAATGCAAATACCCCGCACCTCCACCAAAATGTCACGAACGGAGGGGACACGAAGACGAGCAGTAAACTGAAAAATAAAGGTTTAATAGGCGAACTTGTGCCAAACAAAATAAGTAAGGAAAGAGCGTCGAGGCAGCAGAAAAGGAGGCGGCGATTCGGCGGCGAAACAGAGAGTGCAAGCGAGACTGACCTGACAAGGTCGCGGGTAGCTGCTTATCTACAGTGCGTCACTATCACGAAAGTTTGGCAAAGAAGGCTCGAGCGTCGCGCGCTCGGGGCGAGGATGAACTGGCACTTTCGAGAACAACAAAGCAGGTGGAAAGTTACGTCTGGTGCGAGAATGAACGCGAATTTTCTAGATGTCGGTGACCGAGCGTTGCTTTCTCGGCCCTGTGGGCGGCAATATAAGCCGTTGCATTCATGTAAAGTAGCAACACCCTGCTGTCTTCCAATCCAGTATTGTATGGGACCTTCAAGGACGCGTTGACAAAGTATTCCGCGGTCTCCCCATTTGTTCTCTCCAGCGTCCTTTTAGCAAAGAAGAAAAGGCGTTGTTCTCTCGTCTCCTACAAGCTTCTTCAATGACAAGGTGCGTGACAAAGCGTCCAGTCGCATCTATCGTTTCGTCTACAGAGACCCAAATGCACGAGTCCCCATGTTCATCTCTGCTTTTCTTCAGTGTTTCCTCGTACATGGGCTGCAGGTAGTTCTTGCGCAGAGTCGACTCCGACGGCACGGTATGACTAAAGTATTTCTGTACCAATTTTTGAAAAGTGGGTTACCTACTTTCGCCCAAGGAACATTAGCGGTGACTACGGCTTCGCACAAGTCTGCGTAGAATGCGTTCTTCTATCCGTGACGTTTTCTCTCAAAAATTGCTGCCTAGATGTTGAGGGCATGTAGCTTTCTGGGTTGGCTTGATGTTCTGTTGTTTCTTTTGTGTTGTGGCAGGTGGCACTTATTCTTTCATAGAACTTGTAAAAAAAATAAATAAAAATAAACTTCACGATATGTTGAAAAGCGTACTGCGCCGTCCTGAGCGGGGATGGTTTTAAGCGATATCTTCCTAATCCCTCTAGCTATAACGACACTGAATATATATAAGTGTTTTACAATGGTGAAAAAAGCATACTCTTTGTGCAAGCTTGTTCAGGTCTTAGTTTAGCATCAGAAGAAACAGCTACCATACCTTCCACTGCCAAAGCTTACTCTTGCGAGATTATCTGCCGCTTAGGTAACAGGGCAAGGGCTGTTGGGTAATACGGCTCGTGCTAATATGGTGTGTACTGTTTACTGGGGGAATCGTGAGATATGCGCTATAGACGTTTGTATTACCCGCATCAAGAGAAGGGATTGGTGTTCCACGCGCCACGCGCACGCCTTCGCCGATAAAGATTCGAAGTAAATTACCAAAATAAAGCGTTGGCGAACGCGCGTGCAGATGCATTGTTTTAGGTATTTGCTTTGGAAAGTTACTACTGCTAAGGCCAGCACGCGTAGCGCTGCCAAGATTATTGATATCTCTAGTGTTGCTTTGCCGATTATGTCGAGCAAGGTAAGTGGTATTTTAGTTGCCTCAGCCCCAGCGTGACTTTCAACTGCAGACGACCAACCAAAGCATGACGCAGGGCAAGTTGCATGTACTGGAGATCAGCAATCCAACAGAATGACACTGTGAGTTTGATCTTCTTATTGAGTTCAGTGAATTATTTTATTAAATATTCAATTAGTATCAAGAGTTTGTGTGACTTTTTTGTGGTCCATCTCCGGGACGTCACAGAGATAATTTTTTCTTGGGTAACCTTGCAAACTGTCCGCGTAATGGCTAATGTTAACTTCAAATATTCTCTCACCTTGGGCTTTGAATGCCATGCGTACAGCTTATTTCGTGCGATGCTAATTTCACGGGAAGTAAGTCGCTTTTCTGACCGTAACGTCACGGAGACGACAGAGCAACCAATCAGCAAGCTTCAACTACATCAACTGCTGTGCTCGTTCTCGGGGCCAAAAGATTTCGAAAAACATTTTGCTTGACTGGTATCCGTCGAGTAAAAAAATACTTATAGTGCTTTCGGAAGGTCAGGCCAGGATTCAGGAAAGTCCTGTATTACAAATAGGTTTGCCTGTCTCGACCGCGGGCGTTGGAGACACAGTTTTTAGAGGCTTGCGGACTTTGTGGAAAAAATTCTTCACTAACCCATAGTACGAATAAACATTTCGTTACATAAATACACCTACATCATAAATTTAATGAAGATGAGGGCGTTTTTCTTATACCATATTATATGAGTGAATGACGTTATAGTGACTAAATATATTTCAGCGGACGAACATTTTAGCGAATAGGCTGTTTTTCGGCGGTGACGATCTAGGCCTTTAAACTGGCGCGGATACTTCTCGCTGTCGATCAGCATAAACGAAGCTGTCATCCGCTACAGCGTCATTCGATGAAACGTCGTGATTTTGTTTTCATTCGATAAATCGTTGGTCCATCAAGGTTTGGTTTTAGCCTAAACAAGGTACCTAACGGTGTCTTCTTACCTGCTTTCCACGCGGTTGACAGAAGACCATATTCCCGTCGGTCGAGTAGCAAAGGGAATATTAGGGTTCATTGTCGAATTGAGGCACGCTCTTTCAGACCTTCTTTTGGGCATTGTTGAGAAGCTCCAGGCAGCGATAGCGAAGAACAGCAAACCACAGACCACCGGCCACAAAAAAACAAATACTTTCCAAAAACCGCTAGAGGCCGGCGAGCGCGAAAGGAGCAAACCACGGCTCTCGATTTCTTTCACCTCACTTGAAGGTTGCACGCATGTACATGCACATGAACACAGACACACGCGCTCGCTTGCTAGAAAGAAAAAAAAGCTTTTCTGTGGGCATTACGTTCCGTTTCTCGAGTCTTCCAATGAACCGCAGCGAATATGACGAGCCATCCCAGCCGATCGAGTACTACTAGGATGTCAGTGGAGCTTCCAGTTGGGCGGAGCGACGTTTGGAGACTCCAGGTCGCATGCCACTCTCCCAGCGCTAGACTGGCTGATACGCATCCTCTAATGTTCATTTAGGGTGAAACGGAGTACAGCAGAATCCAGATCCAGATTTGCAGCCTCCAGGCATCCCATGGGCCTGACACTCTCCAGTCAAGTTAAGACAACAAACCCGCGTATCATGGGCGAGGCGAGGAGGGGAGAAAGAAAAGTTCCGGCAAGAATTAAAAAGAAGGACGATGCTGTCGGGAAGGGCGGAAGGGCCTTTTACTAGAAGGAAGGCGCCGTTTGCGTCTTAGCTTACAGGCGTGAAGAAAAAAACAAACAAAAAAACAATAATGTTTATGGTGGATCATGGGACAGATATCAGAACAGCTTGTTGCAATGCATCGCAGCAAGATGAAAAATGGTTCGCTTGAAATTGAAACTAAACATAACATGTCGTTTTGGGGAAGCGAAGCAAGAAAAGTCAAAAATAGGCATTTATAGGCGGGAAACGGGTAATTTAGGCTCAATCGCCGAAATAGGCATTTATAGGCACTATAAAACCACTCTCAAAACGCTCCTTAACTCACGATTCGTGCTCTTATATAAGAAAGGCACGATAGGGACCAAGGGAACGAAATAGGCATTTGCCTAAAGATAGGGGCTTACTAATAACTGTCCAAGACCTATCGGAGTACACTCTAAAAAAGAAGGGTATCACCTTACACCCTTTTGTTCCATATAGTACACCCCAACACTTCATTTCGACGTACAGCTCCTTATAGTGGAACTGACGGCCCCGGATTTTACGACGGGCTTGATAACGGTGCAATATTACTTTTTAAATCGCTAAAGTACATATCAAAGACCCCATAAAGAAACCGCTCAGTCTTTACAGTAGGGCCATGAAAACCCCGATTATTTTTTTCTAGTCAGTAACACGTACATTATCTATTTTAATAAGTTGTGCCACACGGCTATCAAGCCCTCGCATAATTCGGGGCCGTCTGTTCGACCATATGGCGCTGTACGTCGAATTGATATTTCGGGGTGTCTTATATGGGACAAAGGGTGGAACAATATATCATTTTACACCCTCGTTTCTTTAGAGTGTATACTCTACTGACACGATATAGATCTTACCGTCGTTCTTTCGAGAGTTTTCCTGGATATATTTCCAACCTAACAGCAAATATCTGAATATACCATTTTTGTCAGGAATACTTGACGTCGTCGTCTAGAAGGACCTCAGATACGACGTCCTCAAGGACGTCGAATACCAATAAATCGCACAAATTACGGGTTCCAAAGGCTAAGGTATAATTTACCCTTTGTTCCTAATCAACTTCAGAAGCATAATTTGACAAATATCGAAAACTGGGTCTCAGTACACTTATAAATCTTTTTCTACATTAAAAATTCGCTTGAATTGTGGAATCATCGGTTCTGTACATTTCTGTTATCCTTGAGGTAATACGAGAATTATGTTTACAGTCATGTCATATGCCTAAATATGTCGTATGTGCCTAATATGCATTATTTACTCGCTCTCTTTGATAGTGTGAATAATTGATGTCATTCTTTTTGTTTTTTGCCTAATTTTAAAAGCCTGAAAACCAAATATGATCACTTTATGTGTAGCACGTCGTCCTGTGCCTGATGTAAGGCTGCAGAGGCCTTGTCAAGTCAAACGTCTGACTTTTTGCCCTTTCAGCCTACATCAGTTTCTGATGTGAAATAAAGGCTTGATTGAATGATTGATTAATTGACTGATTAATAGATTAAAGATCTCAAGATCGACGTCCTTGAGGACGTCGTATCTGAGGTCCTTCTAGACGACGACGTCAAGGACGACGTCCGGATCAACCTCTAGGGCGCCCTCTAGTGTGATCTAAAAGCGGACTTCTAGGGCGACCCTAGATGGACCGCAATGGCGAACTATAGTACAACCTTAAAGGGGCCCTGCAATCATATTTAAGCGTCTACCTTTTTTGCGGTTTCCACGTCTGTTGGGGTTCGGGCAAGCCAGCGGGTACGGAGAGAGTAACTAAATATCAGTGCGTCATATTTTAACCGGACGACGCGGAAACCTCCTCTACCGACGAGGGCGACCCGCGGTACCGAAAGCGCGCAAAATGTGACGTTTTTGGTCCTAGGCTTACTACTGGTCAGAGCCGCTAAAAGCTTTTCTTTTTAGTCGAGATACAAAATATAAGTGTCGCGAACCGTTTCAATTATGTATGAAAGTAGTTTTTGTTCAGTATTTTATATCAGAAAAGAAACAAATGCAGATTATAAAGTACGGAAACAAGAAATGACCCGTCGACATACCAGCCACCAAGCGGCGGAAAAAGCGGCGCATATTAGAAAGGGCTAGTGGGATGAGGCGCCGACGAACGGCGAGCGTAGAAAGGTCCCGGAGCGTAGAAAGGCCATTTGGCGGTATGGCAGCACGAAGTGGCTCCCGTTCTGTACTGATCTTTACCCCGCGTTTGCTGTTGTTTGTGGCCAATGAAGTGTTATGCCGAAATAGTCTTTAATCGCGCAGCAAATGCAATGCGAGCCGCCCTGGCCGCCCTGCCGCCCGCTTCATACAGCCTATCCAACACACGCTTTAGTGGCGCCCTCTCGAGCCGTCGACACGGAGTGCGGCAGCCGTGAGCGCTCGATGAGCTCACTATCCCTCCTCTAGTTCACGGTCACTCAAGCCAGGACCTACGACGTCATGAAGGAGGTTATTTTTTGCTTGTTTTTGTAATTCTAATTTGCCTGTAACTTCTAAAATAAAGCGAATTTTGCGAAAGAAAAGTTTAATTAAGTTACTGCGTTCAGTGCGCTTAGGTTCGGTGCAAATTAAAAACCAGTCAAAAAGTTGTTGCAGGGCCCCTTTAAGGACGACGTCGAACACGACTTTCAGGACGACATCTCGAAAAACCTCAAGGTTGATATCTGGGACTTCTAGGACGTCGAGGACTCCGTCATGGTCATCTGGTCCCTCGAAGAGGCTGGGGATGCGAAGGAGTGCGAACTTCCGCTCCGCATACGGGCGGCGCAATGGGGTGCAAACACATTGAGCTAAAATAGTCAACTCTACATAACTACAGCAATAGCCTTCTCTATACTGACAAAGTCTGGCAGTTCGATGACGGAGCCATAAGGTGCCCGGTCGCAGATTTGAAGCGCGAGCATTTGGTAGCACACAGCATTTCTCGGGGAGCCTGTAGTTTAGCGCACAACTTTTGCAGCGGCGAGGACCCAAAATATAATTTTCAAACCCAACGACAAAAAAAAAAAAAAGAACGGTAGCTCGAGGAACAGGAGAGGCACGAGCGGACATTCCATCGCTCGTGACAAGTGTGTTTCGGCGTCTCGCCGCTGCGGGGCGCCCGTTACATGCCTGTTGTCTGCCGCTTTACCTTTTCGCTTTCGGCGGCCGCGTCTCGTAGCGATCTGCCAGGCTTTATCAGTATAGAGTAGGGTATGCTACAGGGCTTTAGGAGGTCATATTCTAGACAACTGCAGACAGGGAATCTTGCCGCCTCCATATCGCTGCTCGGGGAGGGCGTGGAATTACAAGCTTGCAATAGCTACGTTCTAGCGTACGCTGCACATGCGTGCACGCATGAGACACCAGTAAGGCGCCATGCTTTCAATGGTCTATACATAGCTGAACATTTTGAGTAGTAGCTTAATAATGCTATGGAATTAAAGAAAAGCACGTCTGAACAGTATCAGCAGATGGCGCGCATTCAAACGCCACACTCCGATATCATTTTCAAGCTGCCATGGGAACTTTATGCAGTCAAATTTATTCGTGCGAAAAAAAATATATATTTAATTGCCGACCAAAATCGCGACAACACAAATGATGGGCCGATCACTCAAAAAATACAGATCACATGGTAAATGCCCCGGAAGCCACCTGAAAGATGCTCTGTAAGTTCTTCCCGAGACTCCCATTCTCGACAGGCCCAAAGTGACCTGGGAGAGACCCAAACAACTACGCTTTCCTGACACTTACTGTACCTCTAACACATACAGAAATCCGCCACTGCCTCCTTTATGCGATTAGCGGCAATTTCACGCGCCTTTACTATGGACAAAAACAATGTACACTGGGACACGTGACAGAACTATGAGGATTACGCACGCTTACTAAAGTCATTGTAGTTTCGGCACGCGTCCCCGCGTTCTTCGCTTCTCTGCATCTCAGAAACACAGAACAGCTCTTCATCACAAAAGGGGGGCCATAACAAATTTATACACGCTCAAGATACATTTAAACGTAATCATCTCAATGTGCAATGGGACGATGTGCCTGATGTTTCACTAAGCGGTGCCAAAAACTTGTCTTCGGCTGCTGTGTTTTGATTCTTCTATCGCCAATACACCGAACGAGGCCCCAAAGTTGCAACAAATGACGCCACAAAGGCCGGCGTGTCATGCCGTCCGGTCCCGCGATTCTTGCGGTCAATCTCAGAAGTTCTGCCGAAAAAGCACGAGCAAACGCGGTTGTCGCGGTCGTCACGGCATCCCAACTCCTGGCTGCCAAAGCTTCCGCGGAATGTCAAGCCGTAGAGCGACCTGCTGCAGAATGCGCGTCTGCCACGTCCTCCACCTTGGCTGTGACGTCGCCAGGATAGTAAAGCGTGACTTTTCTACGGTGTGATTAGGCGGAATCCGAGGCTCAACTATCTTGGATACTGTGTAAACACACCAGTCAGACGCGTTGTGGCATTATGTATATGATTGCGCATTGTCCTTCCGCAGATCGCATTTTTAGATGCAATCAGTTTATGCGCGCCGTCACTCACTTGTTGCGTGACGATGCGCATAAAAGCGAAAGAAAGTAAATTGAGAACCCATATTAGTCTGTAGATGGCAGGCGGAGTTGGTTCTAATTAATCTCCTAGACACTTTCAACAGTTTCACAATAAAAGTCGCTATGCCTACCGTGAATGCCTACAGTTTATTCTTACCTGGTCTCTAAAACAAGACAAAAAAAACATAGTCAGGATCACAAGCTTTTCGGATGAATATTGGTAGTGCATTTCACCCAACATAACAAAATATATTTTTTTTTACCTTCTTCTTCCATCGGAGGAGGATCGACAAAATTCATGAAATCCCCAAAGCCAGAGGCTGCAATATGCAAGAAACCGAAAATAATTGACATTTAGGACGACACCCTACATGAGTACAAAAATCTGTGCGTCCTTTTAAAATCGAATCCGAACTGGAATGCACCTAGCATATTTCCAATAAAGCGCTAAAAAACAGACATGTAGACGGAAGTTAGCATTTGCCTGTGCAAAACTCAAAATTAAAGCGCGTATGTCAATGATATTAACAACAATCGAATATGACGACCACCTCGAGATTCATTCACGCAACGAAACATAAAAGATAAAACGCTTAAAATTTATGTTGCATTAATTTTTAATCGCGATCACACAACAGACTCTATTTTCCTGCTGAAGTCCAATGCGAACCTCCTTTCCAAGCGTACGGTGATTATGCTCACCTGAAATAATATTTGTTTTTTTAATTGCTACAGGGCGATTACTTTATTAAAATGGAGACATTTGTTACCTGTGATCAAGCTTCATTAGATATATAACTAAATATAAACAATTTATTGTGACTTGTTGCTTAAAAACAAAACAAATAAAAATGCGGTGGTAATTTTGGCAATAAATGGAACTGGCAAACCGCGGTTGCTAAAACAGACAACATAAGTGTATATTTATTTATAATATTTTTAAATACTTAATGTGCTTGTACTTTTAAAACATCTGCCCAGCTGATTTAAACTAACGGCTTAAAGTGCGCTAAAAGTTAAAAAGAAATCAATAAATTAAAAAAAAAAAAACGTTGTCGTTGTGTTGCGGTGTTTCACTGCAGACCACGTCGAAATGTGACAGCATGTCTTGTCCCATATAAAGACAAAATTAAGCTGATTAAATTGAGACTAACTCTATATTGAATACCATTGCTTGTAGTTGGGTATTGGTTTGAAATTAGGTAGTATACTGCGCAATGAAGTTAACCAAAACAAACCCGTAAACTAAAAGGTCGCAGAAGAACTGAACACGAGGTACATGTGAAAGCGCTCATGAAAAATATTATTTTATTTCTTTTTTCTCATCTATTCCCGAGTTTTGAAATACGAAGGTTTGCGCGATAATTCTGAGAGTTAAAGATTGTAAGATTAGTGTCATCGCTGGCAACTGCACACACCGGTGTTTTAGAGAACGAAGACATTCCGAAGTTCTGGAAGACGATTATGTTCCCGAGAATACGCGGGAATAACCGGGATAACAAAAATCCGAAAAACAATCGTTGGTACACTCTGTATCCATGAACCTTTCTGAAAACTAGTGGGCGCCCTCCAGCGGCGCGCTTAAGGCATTACGGGAAGAGTGAGGGCAGCTGCTTCGTAGTCTGCCTCAAGCGCCGTAACGCCTGCGTGATTCACGTTGCCACCGTTGGCGTTGAGTCCCTGACTATGGCAGACGACAATCTTTCCCGCTCCCCTCCGTGCTGCACTGCGTTCTTTTTCAACATGAGGTAAGAAACCCTCAACCACAGCACGTCTGTCACCTGCCCTTTTTCTAGGTGGGACATAGTATTAGATGGACTACCGTTTTCTTTTTAATCGGCCATCCCGCGTGAGTTAGGCACCTAAAGAGCTCATTTCACTCTAGCATCCAACTTGTTATTCTTTTCGCTAAGAGAATAGTCCAATCTCACCAGCCAGTTTCACTACGCTACCACTGGCGCAATACACTGAGGGAACTTTAGTCTTTCTGCACGTGCGACAACCACGCTGGAGCTCTGCACGTGTTGAGCACGAGACGGCACGAGCCCTCGCATGCACGGCCGTCTGACTCCTCTAAACTAAAGTTATGGCGGCGGTAGGCATGAGTAGAACGCGTAGTGAGATCGGTCTGTTTGTAAAGTTTTATTCCCTTAACCCTTAAGATAAAACCAGAAGTTCCGCCTTCATAGCGAAATCTCTGGCTTCCACAGTGCTTCGGTTGCGCGTGCCTGCGCGTTCACACTTGTGTTAGCAAGGGCAGAAAGCTCGCGCTGAAGGCGGAACTTCTATACTTTGACTCACCTTAGTATGGATCATTGTTAGCCGAGCATGCTAAAACGCCAGCTATTGGCTTTGAACAAAGCCTCGGTGGCTGCACGCGAGCGCTCGTGCAGCGAGTTATCCTGTCGAGACAGTCAAGGCTAGCGGCTCCCGCTTCCACAGCCTTCGCAGTTAGTTCATGCTAAGGTGAGAGGAAGTTCAGTTGCTTTGAATGAGGCTTCGGTTGGTACTCGAGCACTCGTGCGCCCAGTGCTCCTGTCAAGGCATTCAAGGGTAGCCGCTTTCGCTTCCACAGCCTTTGCAGTTAGTCCATGTTTAGGCCTGTTCACACATACAGTTGAGCGCTAAGTTAGCGCTACGTGAGCGCTCGAAAGAGCGCCCATGTGGCGCTTCCTAGCGCGTGACTTCGTTGTAATATAGCGCGTGATTAGTGCTTTAGTAGCGCCTTATTAGCGCTTCAGTGGCGCCTTGTTAGCGCTCCAGTAGCGCCTTGTTAGCGCGTCAGTAGCGCCGTGTTAGCGCTTCAGTAGCGGTTCTTGTATTGCGGTGCTGCGGATTAGCGCGTGCACTGCGGTTCCGGTTCCTGTGGTTGGGTGTGCATCAGCAGCACCATGGCGGACATGTAAGATGCTGAAATAGAAATGCGACAAATGCTGTTACATACGCGATTAGTGCATATGTGTGTGGACGGCTTAACGCCCAGAAGTGCCTTCTGGGTGCGCGAAATCTTTCGCCACCGAGATACCGACGGGTATTTGGCGAACCTTGTTCTTAAACCTGAGGGACCGAGACACAGAGCTCTTTCGAAGGCGATTATTTTAACTGCGTGTCTTTGAAACCAGGGTCACAAATATTGAAAAGAAAGCGATGAGGTCGTACCCAGTGAATTAGTCGCTCAGAGTCCATGACTCTGGATCGCCTGCCCGACCCTTTGCTTGGAGAGCGGCTCTTTTACTTCTCTTTGTTCAATGCCAACGAAAAACAACAACAAAGAAATCGCCGTGCACGCGCTATTCCGCAGCAGCAAGCACGGCACAAGGAGCGTGAGAGTGCTAACAAAGCGCTTCTGAAGCGCTAACAGAGCGCTAACAAAGCGCTTCTGAAGTGCTAACTGAGAATTTCTGAAGCGCTAACAGAGCGCTACATCACCCGCTAGGAAGCGCCTCATGAGCGCTCCTTCGAGCGCTCATGTAGCGCTAACTTAGCGATCCGCTGTATGTGTGAACCGTCCTTTAAGGTGAGACGAAGTACAGACGCTTTACAACACGCGCCAGATTACAGGCGCCATTGCCGACCTTCTCTTGTATTACCTAAAGTCATTGGATGCTGGGAAAGTAGCGCCACTGCCTTGTCTTCCTGCTAGCCGGACACAAACAGATAATAACATACGAGACGAAAATAACCCGCAACACGATTGACTCATATGTCTAAGTTGCCATGGAAATCGCCATTTTTGTCAATTTAAATCTTCGAAGGCTTCCAGATGGTCGTTCTAAACCAGTCGCGCCAAGATCACCATGGAGCATCATCGAACTCGAAGCGTTCCTCGCCAATATAAGCGTTTTGGCACTCTGTGTGCAATCGAATGCCCATCTCCACAGATCTCTTACAATTATATTGTTTTTCTGGAGTATTTAAAACAGTAACCTTATTGTTTAGTGCCTCCAAGCACCGACACAGCATGTGGTGGTGGTACGAAGATGTACGCTTGTTTCGCCGGTGTGTGGATAGGAAAATCTCGGTATGCAAGAAATGTCTATCTAAAGCTATACCCGTCATCAGAGAATTTAGATCGGCTCACCAAGAACGGAGGGGTCAAGGAGAAATTGCTAATTTCACGGACCACGATTGCGATCGTACGGGAATCTTGTCGCTACTTTTCCAGGATCGAATGACTTTCGTCTTACCGAGAGACCATGCAACTGAAATGGGCGTTGACGACCCTCCACAAAGGCCAATGCAGATGAAAACGCAATAAAATCTAAAATGGCAATAATCTTGCCTGCAATGTATTGAAGTGATGTAAACGGAGTAAGAGGAAAAAATGAACGACCTTTACTATTCTCCGTAATGCCAAATTAGAGCCCAGCTCTTGAGGAGGAAGAGGGGAAGGTAAGGAGAGGAGGGCTCCCCCTCTGTATCCTCCCCTCCTCCTCTCCTGCTCCCCTTCAATTTAGCGGGAAATATTTGCTAAATTTACTTCTCAATTAAGCAAAAACTTCCACGCTAGATCTCGTGGCGAAATATTTCCTAAGTTTAGCGGGAAATTTTCCAACTCTTTCCCGGTAAATTGAGCGAGAAATTCACCGAAAAGTTTCAAGCTAAATATAACGGGAAAACTGATTTGGTGTATAGGACAGCGGCATCAATTTCACCGCTAAATCTAGTGGAAAATTTTCCGCGAATATTCTTTCTTAAATGTAACGTGACTTCACGTGACGTCAGTGTGACGCCACACGTAACGTCACCCAATATTGACATCACACGTGAAGTCTTGTGTGACGTCATGAGAGTAAAATATTTACCTCTGGACTTAGCGGGAAACCTTCCCCGCTAAATACAGCAAAAATGTTTTCATGCCAAATTTAGAGGAAAAATTTCCTGCCAAATTTAGCGAAAAATTGTCCGGCGAATATTAGTGCGAAACGTTCACCCTCGTGACGTCACGTAAGACATCATTATGAGAGACGTCTCATAATGCAACACGCGGTTACGCCGATGCGGACCCCGACGACAACGGCGACGAAAACTCGTTCGGCAGTTTGATACTTTAAACCCATGTTGCGGATAAAAAAAAAAAAACAGGACGCCGGATGGCCAAAAAAACATGTTTTTCGTGCAAGGCTTGTCAAATTATGAGGCGCTGGAGAAATGCACCTTCTGCGTTGTCCTTATTTCGAACATTTTGTTCGCCCTCCGCCCATTGAAAAGCATGCGGGAAGAGCCTTAGAACGCACCTGGTATCGCTGGGCCGCAGCGTTCTTCCGTAACATAAAGTTCGTCTGCGTTCCTCGCCGTCACCATGGCAACGAACGCCGAATGAATGGAAGCACGCGCGGTACCGCCGCGTGAAGCCAGCAACAGCTGACGCCATGTTACGAACGCCGTCTGCTAGCCAAAGCCGAACCCGGTGTGTCAGATCAACCGCCTCCGCTGCTGCGGCGCAAGCAAGGACGACGAAGCTGAGACACGCCGACGGCGATCGAGCAAGCAACAACACCGCGGGACGACTGCACCGTCGGCATTTATTGGGGTCAAAAGCGGCCTTCACTGGTGCGCCGCTAGCAAAGACGACGAAGCTGAGGCATGCCAACGGCGATTGGGCGAGCAACAACACCGCGGGACGACTGCAAGGGCGGCATTTATTAGGATCAAAGGCGCGAAATAAGCAAGAACAATTTTTATTTAAAACATAACACGCAATACCCAAGTTGGGAACCACATACCTTTGCTGGCTCTTTCCTGTGAACTTTTTACAGAGACACGGGGTGCCGCATTCAGAAAACAGCTCCGTTTGCAAAATATGGGGGCCCTCCAAAGGGCAGTGTAGACCGCTACCAGAACCTATAACTGACGTAACGAGCACTTGACAAGCGGTTGGCGGATAAGTCGTCTTTATGCACGCAGGCGGGCGACGGGCTCAGCGCAGCGGATCACTCGAACTCACCGGGGCCGTCAGAATCATCGCCCTGTCTGCGTCGGGGCTCTAGATTTTGGCGGCCGCGGCGACGAACGACTGGAATCTATCAGGGTTTCCGCGTGCCTACTCTCTCCTGCAAAACATGAACTTTGCAAGGTGACCAATGAAATGGTGGCTCTCGCGCCATCCAGATGGAAGAGATTTTTTGACGTGGGCCCCGGTGCCCTCCACCGTATTGGTGTGCGCACCAGTGTTCGCGTCGACAAAGTGTAGCTTGTGGTTGACGGTGAGGTGCGTGAAGCGAGCGTCATCTGTAAGCTTGCGACAGCCAGCCTAACAGCCAGTGATTATTCCCTTTCCAGGGCGGACCCACTCGGCTATTAGCCCTTGCAGAGTTTTAGCGTCACAGGTCTCCACGGGAACAAGAAAGCAACACCCGCTGCAACGCTCTACACCGCCGAAAGCCCACTGGCCAGGCCTTATATACCCGTGATGGTACTTTCGCCGACCGAATATACTCTCGTCTAGATCTACAGTCACGCCTTTGCCACCGATCATGCCTGAATGCTTAAAGACGGCATTTACCACAACCTCCCGAGAGAGGCTCGCCCAAACAGTTATTGTCTTACTTGCGATATCAGTCTCCTGCTGAATGGCGGTGCACGGTAGGTTCTGGCACCGGAGGATGCGCTTCATGAGTTGGAGAAGCGTCAGGTGCGATCCTTCGAAAAAGGAACCGCTCCGTACCGAGACCTGGCCCCGGCACTGAACTTTGACCGACTTCCCCTTGTACACCGTATGAGTCATCCGCAAACCGCACCCGCACGTGTAGCCATCCGCAGATCTATCGCGGACTTGCAGCTTGTCATCATAGCTTCGCACTCTGGACACGCGCGAAACCCCAGGAGCCAGGAGCAGGCCCATGCGCTGAAGCAAATTAATTGCTTCAAGAGAGTCTTTCATGGCGTCATGAAGACGGCACAAGTTGAACCCCATGGCACTGCGAAGCTCGCCTCTGGAAGAATAAAGCGCCGAGGGGGAACTGCGCGCTTTTTTGCATTTATTATTTTTATTTGATCCGCCATTTTATACCTCGTGACACAATTCCAACAAGCTCATTGGCTGATCGGTCGGACCACACCATCGCGTGACAAAACAAACGCCAAACTTATGTCCACAGACGGCATCGTCACAAAGAAGGGAGCAGTCGAACCCAACAACAAAATAAAGTAACAAAGTGAATAAAAATAAAAAAAAGAAGAGAGCCGTTGGATTTTTGGATGGCGTCTTCTTTGACGAGAGGAGGAGCGGCCGTGCTGCTCTGGCTGCTCGGAATGTTCTATTTGTTTTTATTTTTTTATTTAGAGGGTGCCACGAACCTTATTTGAAGCTGACAACGCGTTGGAACGAAGGAGGTAGAGAGTCTTGGCGTCCGAATTCGACGTGGTGGAAAATAAAAGAAAATAACTACCGTATGCCAAGACCACTCGGCGAGTCCTCATGACGCCGCCGACAACCGTTAGGCCATTTATTTTGTTTCTTTAGATTTTTTTATCGCGACGACTACTTCACCATGCCTCTGAGTCTCCAGCGGAGATCCGGCAGTTTCTAATAATTATTATTATTGTCGTTTGAATTGCACTCTTCCTATGCTGCTTCGTTCCTGACGCAATAAAAATATTCTTTCTCTTTTGATCATAAGCGCGAAAACTCCACACTGACTAGGGCCTGAGTAACAGCACCCAGATGTCGGCCTAGACCCTGCATTCCCCAGGCCACACTAGTCCGTGTGGATTTTTCGCGCCTGTAATCTAAAAATAAAGATTGGCATACACACACATAACACGCTCACGAACTCAAAGTTGGTCCAAAAAGTTCAGTGTCCCCGACGTGTCTTTGTAGCGCTTTAAAAACGATACACTGAATGCCAAGTCTTCTCCGGCCCAGGAATTTGTGACATTAAATAGTCTACGGTCCAGCACTTGCAGCGTTCTTCTCATGTCTTCTCGTTGGGTGCTGTATTTCACGCATGCACACAAAAGATGCTAATAACAAAGCAAAATAATTGGCCTAATTAATTATTGGACTAATTTCATTTGACTAATGTATCCACAAAAATATCCGACCTTGAAATAACCTTTTATATTTTTATACGTGGCGCTAACTTTTCCCGCCCATATTTTTTATGGCGTCAGGAACGAAGACGAAGCAGCATAGGAAGATTGCCCCTCAAACGACGATAATAAGAATTATTAAAAACTGCCGGACTTCCGCCGGAAAATCTGAGGCACGGCAAAGTAGTGGCCGCGATACAAATCTAAAGAAACAAAATAAATAGCCTAACGGTCGCCGGCGGCGTCATGACGCCTCGCCGAGTGCGGAGTATAACGGTCTTGCAGTACGGCCTATATTGTGCATTCTTACTTTTCTTTTCATAGAGACTACGTCTAATTCTGACGCCAACATTCCCTCCCTCCTTCATTCGAACGCGTTGTTTGTCATTGAATTAACAAATCAGCTTCAAATAAGGGTAATAAAATCCTCTAGGGAAAAGAAACAAAAGAAAAAAAAACAAGGAGCGTTGCGAGCAACACCTCTCATCAAAGATCACGCCACCCGAGAACGGCTGCCTTTTTATTTTTTATTTTTATTTTTATTCACTTTGTTTCTTGGTTTTGTTGGGTCCGACTGTTGTTTTTGTAACGATGCCGACCGTGGCATCGAGCGTTATGATTCAAATAAAAATTGTCCTTGCTTATTTCGCGCCTTTGATCCCAATAAATGCCGACGTTGCAGTCGTCCCGCGGTGTTGTTGATTGCTCGATCGCCGTCGGCGTGTCTCAGCCAGCCGGGTGCAGCCGTACCTTCCACCGTGGTTCGGCGAAACTAGCGCCGCTAGGCGCTGCGGCAGCCTCGCGAACTAGGTCTGGGTCGTAAAGTACTTGCAGATGGCGCCACGGCGCCACAAAAGCGAACAGCTATCATCATCATCAACCTGCTCACCTTTCTCTCCTTCCTCCTCCCCCCTCTCTCCTTTATTTTTTTTTCTCGGTCGTTTTTTTCTCTTTTTTTTTTGTATGCGTGTATTTTACCGTAGGAAACAGCGCGAAAATCAAACGAGGGCGAAAAAGAAACACACGGCACGAGCGCTCGTCCCGTGTGTTTCTTCTTCGTCCTCGTCTGTTTTTCGCGCTGTTTTCCTACGATGAGTTCCCACCAACTCGCCCAACTATCCACTCTTCTGCGTGTGTTTATCGACGCGTGCGTGTACGACGATGGGTGGTGATGCGTTTGAGGTTTATACGGCGCACGCTCGTGCGTCTGTGTTAAAGCATCGCTTTTTTACACTGTAAACACGGACGTCGCTTGATACGGACATCTGTGTTTGCTGTATTTTTATCGATGCCTAACAACAAGCACACTGCACAGAACCACGCCAAGGAAACGTCATAAAACCAGAAGATTGAATCAGACGCATTTTATTTGATGTCATTTCATGTTCTAAAAATGCCTAGCTATTTACAGAATTGAGAGAAAGTTTACAGGAATACACAAACAATGAAAAAGTCAGCTTTATGGCGAGATCAAGAGCATAGATATACAAACATGTAACACGTGACATCATATGAAATAATTGCGTTCATTGGCATCTCGCCATCTTTCAATTATAATTTACATATTTACTTTGTTACTACATACGTCTTGAACAAGCAGTTTTCACAAATAGAACATCTCATTTATTTAAGCTCTTACCCACGACATTCAATAAAACGTTTACAAGACATTATAAATTACTTTTGTACCCTATAATTCCGTACTAGTCATCACATGAAAAAGCATCCTAAAACTACAGTGCAGAGCATTCGATTTTTTTATATAAAATGCATGAGATTCATTGTTTGAGCAACCTTAAAAGGACAATATAATACATGCAGGGAAGTATTTACAGGATTTTAAGTAACGAATATATGCACCAAGTTGCACACACCCAATAAAAAATTCACACCTCGAGCAAGAAGCTAAACAAGCCGTAAAAATACCGGCCCGTTAAGGCTGCCTACTCATCACGTGGGTATGCAAGCTCTTATCCGTATTGCAGATATCTCCTCAGTCGATAATCTCAGCTTTCTGCAGCAACGCATCATATTATGCCATCTATATTACGGCTATTTTGGCCAACTAGGGGCTCATATCGCAAAAGGTACGTGATATGGCACGTAATTTCAAATGGAAGGAAATTGGAATTACTACCTACAAACACTAATTAAACATTGTGAAACCGGCTGACCTGGAGAGACAAGGGCCTCCAATACTGGATTCGTCACCAAGACCGATGGGCACGCATTTTCCCGGATTCGTGTCTTTCTTGAACTCCTGAGGGCAGACGCGGCGAAATGTTCGCCGCAGAGACGACGTTCGCGGAATTTGCTCAACGGCAGCAACATGAACCATGGGCGATTCGCATAGCAGATCCATTTACTGGCTCTTTTGAAAAAAGTAAATGGAAAAGAAGAAAAATAGCGCGCTAACTTAACGCGTTCACTTCTTTCAGTATCACGCGTACTAAGTTTCTACTCTCACCTGTCGTCCGTCGCAAAATGGAAAAAGCTGCAGTCAGCGGTTTTTGTCGTATGCTGGCACCACTTTGCTGCACATTAATGTCCATAGACAGCAGCCATCCCGCCGAACTGAAAGCTGGAAGAACCATCTAACGCGCAGACCCCCACCGCCAAAAGTTTCGGTTGCGCTCGAGCGTTTCGCGTACGCCGCACACCGCTCTCCCGCACGCGCTTCGAAAGATCAAACAAAATAACGGTCGATAACGGATCTCTCCCTGAACGCCCATAATTGGCGGAAAGCTGCAGACTGATCTTATATGGTGGCGAAGATAACCTATGCGACACGACGCTCAAAACTGCGGCGGTGAGACTGAAAACCACGTCTGGGTTGGAACGAATGAATGGATGTACGAAGACTTATGGATAGACGTACGTAAGCTTCATGTGGCGCCACGATTTGGCCACCCGCGGAACCTCAGAGCTGCATACGGCTGTCTCAGCTTCGTCGTCTTTGCTTGCGGCGCAGCGGCGGAGGCGGTTGATCTGACACACCGGGTTCGGCTCTGGCTAGCAGATGGCTTTCGTAAAATGGCGTCAGCTGTTGCTGGCTCCACGCGGCGGTACCGTGCGTGCTTCCATTCATTTGGCGTTCGTTGCCATGGTGACGGCGAGGAACGCAGACGAACTTTATGTTGCGGAAGAACGCTGCGGCGCAGCGATACCAGGTGCGTTCTAAGGCCCTTTCCGCATGCTTTTCAATGGGCGGAAGGCGAACAAAAAGAGTTCGAAATAAGGACTTCACGCAGAATGCTGCATTTCTCCAGCGCCTCATAATTTGACGAGCCTTGCACGAAAAGCATGTTTTTAGACCGGAGTTTGGACATAGTGTTTTTTTACAACAACATTGTTCTGCATTATCAATGTGCCCTTCCTTCAACACGGAAACGGGGCCTAAGAGCTGCGCTCTGAAACTGAAGGTCGGTAACGGCGTCGCCCATGCACGGCTACTTAAAGATGTCTATAGTGTCCGATAATGTTATTAAATTACCTCAGCTGTGGAACTCCCGCTCGAGGAAGTCTCTCCCTTACTCACTTTAGTTCGCCTTCCGTCGTTGGAAGCCGATCTACGGTCTGTCCTTTGAAACTCTCTTATTCTTTATTAAAGCTTATTAGAGAGGGTGCTAACTCTGTCCAGCTGGCTATTGTAAAAGGAAAGCCACATTGTCAGCAGCACACTGTTGGATATGCCATTCAGGAGAGGGAACAACTGAGACCATGGGAAGCTTCTGCAATTTAATGGCTGACACCTCGGACGCAGATTGATTGCCCATTCGAAAGTGTCAGTTAGCGTGCAGAAAGAAAGAATGCGGGCAGTGAATCAAAGTCTGGCGGTGCTTGCAGACGATAAAACGCTTTGTCCTCCTCGACGATCGTGTGGCAAGAAGGGGCCCAAAACCACGTGATCCCAATCGAGCAGTTATAAAACTCAAATTTAGGTACAGTGCTGCTTTCCATCAGCTGGGTGCGAAAATAAAACCCGACCATTATATAAAATTTATGTATGATATCATATATTTATTTTAGTTCAGGAGATCCGCGACGCCACAGAAATTCAAGAAACCCATACCTGGAAGGCTTGCGGCGCCGCTTCTAATGAAGATGAAATGGTATTTGCACAAATGAATTGTGTAGATGATGACGATGATAATAATATGGCGAAGTTGGTGAAGATCGTCAGGCCAAACAGCAGCCTTCGCGACGTCTTCGCAGCGGTGCCATGGGTTGCTGACTTCTAGGAGGCCAGTATCGAGCACGTGGCGAGGGCTCCCTGTGTGCCCAGCTTGCGGAGGAGCCTGCCGAATTCGCAGTTACGCTGGGAATTCAGCACCTCGTCGTGGAGCTCCATGGGTCGGCGCCGGTGTTGACTATTCCGCGGTTTCGCGAAAGCGGTCCTTCATATCTTTCAACTTGCGATCGCGCTTGTAATTGAGCTGCTTGAGCTCCGTATCGATCGAAGACATAATGAATTCCAGTGGTCCGGCTGGCTTTCTGACGACGCAAAAGACACGTCTTACACTCAACTAGCTTTCTCTTCTGCGTGTTTTTTTTTGCCGGTTGATTTTGACAGTTGTTTATTTACCTAGTCTTGGTCCTGTCATGAGCGATCCATCGTGTCTGCATGCTTTTCGAAATTTCAATAAAGGCGTCAGATGACGACCACACTGACTATATTGCTTCGCAGGGTCTCACCCCATGGCGTAACGCACGCCCTATTGAACTTTAGTCAGTGCAACGGCCGATACGAAAGCAGTGGTGCTTTGAACGCCGGAAGGCGAACCGCGGTGAGTGAGGGGCCTACTGCCGCTGTAGGCAGCGGCTATGAGCATCTCCGTAACTGAGATAATCTGGTAACGTTGGCCTCAGTTTAAAGGGGTATGGAAACAAGTTGACATGTCCGGGAACTCTCTGGCCCTCGCTTCAAAGTCGGCCAGCAAGACGCGCAATGCGTAGTGTGCACGTGGCGTCAATAGTTCATGCAAGGTCATGTGTACCGTAGTTCAGCGCCTTGCTGCTTGGTGGCGTCAACGCGTGACAATGTTGCCTAAGAGTAATATCCAAGGGCGAGAGCTCGAGGTCACTGCTTTCAAGCGTTCTTCCGCACAATGAGCGCTCGCGCTAGAAATGCATGTCTTAGAACCTGGAGCGTAGGCTATCTCATGCTTGTAGCTTTTGCTGCAGTCTCACTTATGGATGAATGGAGTATAGCAAACGCGTCAGCGTCCTCCGTCAAGTCACATTCGGGACTAAGTATCCCCACGAGCGAACCATACTGCCGTAAACTTTCGCTGCTTCTTCGAACTCATGACGTCACGGCATTCTAACGAAGCTTCAAAGACCTCCACTAGATTAAACTTTGAAATTTGTTTATTCGTTTGAAAAATTAGATTCCTTGACTTCACTACCTGCAGCCCAGAAACACAAGTCTAGGCTAGTGTTTCTGCGTTGCCGGCACAGCATATATCGTATCTAAACAAATTAATGAGTGAAAATCAATCTCGTTTTGCAACCGTTTAAGTGTGAACGGAGTATAGTTGATACAACTTATTTTCTTTCAAAAATAAAACAATTACCAATTACCAAACAATGCTCCCAGACCGCCAGCTCGCATGAATGCAAGAATGTATTAAGAATGGTGCTGCAGTGATCATCATAATGCGTGTGCCGCTTTTCCTATTGAAATGGGTGAGCTCTAAACAAATTAGTGCCATAGCAAAGAACAAAACATAAAATAAAAAAGATACTAAATAACATCACCACAACCTCATCTTTACTGACAAGGCCTCACAAATGGCTATGACACGCCGCCACCGAACGTGAAAAGGTAGAGCGGCAGACAACGAATGAGGGGAGATTCACGTAACGAGCGTCCCACTGCGGCGAGACGGCGTAACACACTTCTCCCGAGCAATGGAATGTCCGCTCGTGCTCCTCCCGTTCCTTGCGCAGCCTCGCCTCTCCAAAAGCTATGCGCTCACTACCAGCTTCCCCGAAAAATGTTCTCTGATAGCAGATCCTCGAGCTCCAAATCTTCGACCGTGCGCTCTATGGCTCCGTCGTCGAATTGCCAGGCTTTGTGAGTATAGAGGAGACTATATTATTACTTATTGAACCGAATCACGCGCCACTAGCGGCCCGGTCGCGCTTTTCTCATCACGCAATGCGAGAGCGATCCGTTTTCTCGTATTTCCGTCGACGACACTCCCGCACTGGTCATGGGGCAGTTGCCGTAGCGCCTCTAGATTCCACGCTGCCCTGGCCTGGCGTCTGCTTGAAAAACAAGGCGTCTAGGGAGCTTCCATTCGGGGTAAGGCCGGAAAAGATCCGTCAGAGGTGGGAGCAGGTGCTGGCAGAACAGCACCTGGTGCTCTCACGTGTCTTCTTTTGAGCACGCCCGACAGATGGAAGAAGTCACTTGGAGATCAAAACTTTTCATTTAAGCTAATGTCTGCAGGGCCCCTCTCGCGCTTTGAACAATATACAACATAAACAGTTTTCTGAAAGTTCAACTTTATTCGAGTTTTGTTCGCGCTCACTCTCCTCCGGACTTTAAGCATCACACTTTTCCTTCGTTGATGCCTCCGATAAATCAGCCAAAAAAAAAAGAGAAAAAAAAACAACTTATTTGCGAGTTTGTGAAGCCAGCTCTGCCACTTGGTCTGCACCCTAGTCAAGTGGGTATATACGAATAGTTTCCTAGCCCAGCGGCACCGCTTCATTTGCCGCAGTCTTCGACCATAATTTATTTTACTCGCTGCATCTCTTGCCTCGGAGCTCGACCATACTAAGTCTCCTTGGACGACTTTGCTGAAGACATTGCCGTGGCTGTCCTGGGCTTGGCGACAAACCGTTTGCTACACATCCCCAGGGTTGTGCATATTCACTATGTTGCGAAAATCTTCAGGGACGCAAACACAGCTTTAACGAATGCCAGCCTGGCACCTTCCCTGCCTTCAACACCTCACGGGTGAGCATGACCGGTTGCAAAATCACTGGCTGCGTTTACGGATGATGTTGATTACACGCACGGCTGACTGTCAAGGTGTGCATGGTGCTCCTGAAGGTAGTACGTTGTATTGAAAAAGATAACTCCCAAGTAAATGCAGGCGAATTTGACCGGCACAGCCTTACCACTGAAACGAAGGGAAAACACCGTTTTCATTGCGAATTCTGAGATCAAGACGACAGCCGACTTTTTTCCATTGAACCTTATGTGTCGTGCGGCAGACTCCTGAGGCACATTGGTCTAGCAACTGCTACATATCTTCCACAGTCTCCGCTGTCAGCACGATGTTGTCGGCAAAGCGAGCCCTTGCAGCAGACCACTTTGTCGCGTTTGTCCAGGTGGCCAATGAAAAAACCCTCTTTCGACTGAAGCAGCCTCTTCCCCATCCCAGCCACGTATAACATGGTAAGAAGCGGGAGTTTGGGTATCCCTATCGAAGGCTCCTTATCACTCTCACTTCATCCGAATCAGCACCGCGTAGTTCTGCTCGTACCGTATTTCCTGAGTAGAGACAACGCACGAAGGTTACGAACCGCTTGAATATCCCTAGCTGCTATAGGCACAGCTTTAGTAGTGCTTGTGCGACACGGCCATACGTCTTGGCGATGTCCAGAAAACAGCACACCAAGGGTGGATCTTTTCTTTTCGGGCAACCTCAATAAACTGCGTGAAAGATGCATTTGGGGTGGTAGCGTGCGCGACCTGGCGTGCAAAAGCTCGTCTAAGCTAGACTTTATTTGAATAAAAGGCGCAACACCAAAAGTGTTCCCACAATGCCCCGAAGCACCCACTAGTATGGCTGGCGTTTACAGGAAGGCACATTAGTATTTATCTCGGAAATTCTATATTTATTGACAACGACAAAATAAAGCAATATCAAAGAAGAGTGTGTTTCTTCAATAAAATTTTTTATAAAATCGCAGCTTCAGTGGTCCTGATGAAATGCCCTTTCCGATTCTTTACATTACTGGAACTACTAACAAAAAAGTGTTCACTTTGTAGCTCGTCAAACTTGTTTCAGGACACCCAGTCATTGTACCCAGAGTTTATTGGTTTTGCACTTTAAATTTAGAATATGAGAAAACAGTCGCATAAACTTGAAAGTTCAAAGAATATGGAATCAAACAAAAATAAACACCAATAAACTCAGAATGTTTTAGCCGAAACCAAACTCTGAAAAGCGTCCTATTAATTTCACAGGAAATAAACTCCGAACACGAACAATCTTAATCATAACATATACTAATTAACCATAGTTTGTGACAGATTCAGAACCCCTGCATTAGGTGATGTACTTGAAGCATGTTTCCGTTCCCTTCCGCCGGGGTTTAGCCTCGCGTGCCGCAAAGTGTTATCGAAAGCAGCAAGCTAAGTCTGAGCATCTCCATGGTTTTTTTGTTGTCATTGACAACAGTGACAAAAATATGAGAATGACGGAAACAAGCTCCAGTTGTCCCGCTTGTAGGGCGATCTTCACAGTTTCGACAGCGTTTTGTGCCTAGTGTCACTCAAGCGCTCGCGAGCTGCCAAAGCATGACCGAAAATATGGAGTGTATGATGGAAGTTTGGCGTAGGGAATACACGCCCTGCCGTTCTAATTCTATGATTGATTACAGTTGATTTCAAGTAAGTGATCATTCTCGCTCAGACTCTCATCACAAAATTCGTCTTAGTGTGCTCATTGCAAAAAAAAAAGAAATACATACTGTCAAGCTGCACACAAATGAAGGAGTGAAATAACTATATTTAAACAATTAAAAAAGCGGTTAAACTCTTTTTTTTCTTTGGAAAAATACCAAATATAATGATTCCCTGACATATGTAACATATAAATTGCACGATATTTTTCCCCGTGCTAACAATATAAAAAAGGAGCACTTTTTATCTCATCTCGCAGTCGGATTAACAGACCACATGACCTGGCGCATGTGATATGACGCCAACATTTATCATAGCTAAGCTCTAGAATTGTCAAAGCATAGGACAGGCGCTAAGTTTAGGATATTGTTAAGGTTCAGATATTATCGTCATTGAAGCACTTTGACAGAAGCCACTGCGCGAAATCTCGTACAGCTATTGATTACCCCGAGCTTCAATTTAGCGATATGTATATTCTCAGGTTGAGTTAATGAGCGGCATTCAAATATCGTCTCTGGGAGAAAATTACTACATTGTGACCTTTATACTACGTAATCAAATTTTGCAAAGCATATATTAAAGCAAAACACTCGCTTTTATTCCCGAACTTACACAGCAACAAATAGATTTATTGGTCAATGTCCTTGCGCGCGAGTATGCTTGAATCTCACTAGCGCCAATAAGCTCGTATAATGTGAAAAACATTCCACTGAATGTATTTCCAACGTCCCCTTATGGAAACTCGACGGAAGTGGGAATTTAGACTCAATATTTGTTAAGTCTATCTACTTGAGCATGTTGGTATAATATGCACGCAGCAGTGGTTGAAAAGAATGCTTTACATTTAGGTTTTAAATTCCTTTTGAAGATAAAAAAATCGGTTATACGAAGACATTTGGAACAAGAAATATTCTACCAATATAAATATACTGGACATCTTTGATATCGGAAAACATATTTTAAGTATTCTCGGAAGACACGCACTTTCATAAATTGCTGTATTTCAGGAGGACAGGAATTTAAAACTGCCCTTTGAAATGAACACATTTTTGTAGCGTACCAGATACAGGGTGATTAATGAGTTATCACGTTCTTAAACTCAAGCAAATTTGCTTGAGTTTGTGAACTGTGAAAATTATCTGTGATTCGACAAAGCCGAGAACATCGCCTCTCCAACCAAAGACTGCCACTTGGTTCCTCGCCAACTTTTTTTCGAAACTGTCCACGATAGGTTCCCTACTTACCGCTGTCGGTCACTTTGAATTCTTCCTCTGAAAAAAAAAGACAGTTCAAGGGTGACATGTAAAACTACATGGGCGATGCCACTAGGCACCGAGCTACCGAGGGAGACGATGAGGCGAGATAGGTATGCGACGTAAGAACGACGTGCTTTGTTTTGAATAATTACTGAATCAAGCTAACATTGATTGTTTTTTTCTTCACTGCACTTGTGTAACGCTTTTAAATGCGAAGTCCAAACAACGAAAGTTGGCGTACCGCAATACAACGCGTTCGACGAGTGCAGTGGAGCCAATGGCTGCCTTTCTCTTCATTGCACTCGCTAAACGCGTATGAATTCGAAATTCAAACTCCGGACGCCGAAGTTCCGAGTTCGAACGCGTTAAACGGGTGGTGTGGGCAGAAATAATGCTAGCTTTTGGTTTACCCACTAATCATTCCCACCGGAGCCCGGCCTTCTCACGTCAAAGCTCGCTCTCTTCTCCTCCTCTCTCTCAGTTTCACAACGCTGAGCAGGAGCGGAAGACCAGAGCCTCCAGAATTCTCTATTCACGTTTTCCTTAAAATACGGACGACGCCGACGCTTCCATTCGGTGGATTCGTTCAAGCAGCACCAAAATAGCGTTATCGGGGCGTTCCTTGTCTTCTTGCGCATGCTGTGATTAGCTAGATGAATCACATACAGAAAAGATGCCAAGGATCGCATTTGCTGTGAGTGATTGATACCGTGGGTGGTAGAGTACAGTGCCTGGAGCGCGTCTCCGACTGATGTGCTTAGCGTCCTAGGCTGCTCGTATATCAAACATGGTCGCGAAGTGCCAAGAAATGACGTCACAGAACCCTAAGAGTCATGCTGTTAGATGTCGCGATCCTGGCGGTTTCTTCGTACAAATGCTGGCGGAACGCGTAAGCGAACGCGCGTGTTGCTGTCGTCATGGCGTCCCAACTTCTGGCTGCCCAAGATTCCGTGGACTGCCACATTGGAGAGCTACCGGCAGCAGAACAGGAGTATGGCACGCACACCTCCGCTGCTGGGACATAGCCAGGATCGCGACCGGCAACATGCGTGACTCTTGTATGACGTCATTAGGCAGAAATTGGGGGAGCACTTTTTTGGACGCGGTAAACACACCAGTCGGAACACGTTCCAGGCACCATAGTGGTAGCAAACGCACAAAAGCGATGAGCACCAGTACGATGCAACTTTTAATGGTGCTTCTTTGGCTCCATCGGATGGCAGTGTTTGCTTAGGTCGGACTAAAGGAAAACGAACCAAAGTGACAATACTAAAAAAAGAGCAACAGTCGTCAGTAACTGAGCGACTTGTATGAGTCAATTTTTCTTTTATATGTAGGAACCTCAACTGCGCGAATTCGCCAGGGGGATCATATTTATCGTTTGATTAATTTGCGACAATATGGAAAGTGTCTCTGGCGTCCGCCTATATGGCGATTTCAATAACCATGTACGTGTTTCTCAATGCAGTTTTGCCGTGCAGAAACTGCGTATATATATATATATATATATATATATATATATATATATATTGCGCCCGTTCACACAAAGTTGTGACTTACCAACACAGTTCTTTGTGCAATCGACCATTTATAAGCGGTGCAATGACGGAAAATACCCTAAGTAATATTAAAATGGCTGTATAATAAAACATGTGCCGTTTTCAACTCATTGTTCTAATATTCCCGTTGGTGTACTTTAAGAACATATTCGCTGATTTAGAAGTTTGCTGTAGCTTTACATTGCCTGCGCTTCTGTGTACGTATATTTCGTTCCAAAGAATTACCAGGAGAGTGAAGCAAACAAAAAGATAGATGAATGTCTATCCTTTCTTCAGAGAAATGGAACATTTCAAAGTTCTTCCGTTAATTATAGTTAGGCAGCAAATTTTCCGGCGTATACTTATACGAAAAAGCTACGGATATGTTTCGGTGCTTCTTCGTTGTTACATATCGGCAAGTATGCACTCATTAACCAGTTCAACTCTAAAAGTGGAGGGTTTCAACTAAGATGAACCTACCTGGTGAAAACTTTTTCCAGAATTGATTTTGTTTAGGTTTAGAAAAGAATTGGTATGCCTTGACACCAACATATGTTTATTTATCCCTATGATTTGGTTTAAAACGGTAAATCTGCAGCCTATGCATATGGTCTCAAACAAGGAGACTTGTACACATTACTGAAAAAAGTAGCTGTTTACAATTACAATCGCTTCACTGTGAAAAATAACCTATTACAATTTCAATTACAGCCTCAAAAAGTAAAAAAAAAATACTCTAGTGCAATCGACTACTTCCCATGTCACTTTTCATTCATTTTTTTTTTCATTTTTTTTACGGTAGCATAATCCTCGAAATTTCGCGCTTAGTTGTTCCAAAATAAAAGTTTTGAGCGTTTTTGTTTAAAGCTGGGTGAGTGACGCAAACACAACCAATCCCTCTTGTGAAAAAAAGAGAGCTATTTTTAAATACATTATTCGCAGGAGGTTTGATAAGGTTATTTTTTATTTCCGAACGTAGTCTCCAGTGTATAAAAAAAAAATCTGCCCAGGAAACGAAGCATAGTGAAGTGGCCTACTAAACCTCGAAATCCCGTGCTTAGTGGCTTCGAAAAAAAAATGACCGTTGCTCATAGCTGAGTGACTCCAGCACATCTAACCGCTCCCTCCCCCCCCCCCCCAAAAAAAAAAAAACAATTGAGGAAAATTATAATGGGTAATTTTGTAATTGATTAGAGCAAAAAGTAATTCAATTACAAGGATCGTTAACCCGTAAAAAAAAGTAAGTGAAGCGTTGCAAAATTACAGTGTAATGTAATCGATTACAGGTAATCCAATGTAACCCGTTACGTACAAGTTTGCAAACATGCAAAAGCTCCACTATAAAAAAAGATTCCTTTGAAAAAACGGAGAAGTGAAAGACGGACGAATCTACAGTGCGCGGTTTCTTATTGTATAAACATATTAACAGCATGAGTCCCGATATTTTCTCCATACCTCGACACCAGGGATCTCGGCTATTCCCAATGATTGATTTGTGCCCGAGTCTCACTTAAGCCACATTTGGCGGAGTCTTTGTAAAGGGACACAGAGCCGTGTATTCAGAGAGTTTGGTCATTCATTGGGAAGTATAGAAGGTAAATGAGGAGGTGTCATTCGCCCAAAGTGGGCTCGGCACGTTCCAGGGCGTCGTCACAAATTTAAATGTGGACAACCAGAAGCCGTGAACAATACCTTGGCGGCAGTCGAGAGGAACGAAATGAATAATTGCGTCGGAGTAGCTCTCGGTGACTGAAAATAAGGTGCACGTGATGTTTTGATCACGGCCTTGTGCAGGGCTAGCCGAACCATCATCGCAATCCGTACGCCATTCGCCGAGGGCCGGGAATCTGCTTTCCTTCCAGTCAGACTCCGTCCGAGCTAAACAGAGTTCCAGCGGCACATTTGTATCTTACATGTTCTTGCGTGAACATGTTCCAAACATCACGTGAACCATATTTTAAAGTTTGAACAATACAAACTGTAACTTTTACGCTCTTATTAAAACTGTTTCCCGCTGCCCTCTCTAGGAAAATTTTTCTTCGGTTTCTGGTTAGCCCAGAAAGCATGGTCAGCCCTCTTTCTGCGTCAGCCGCATACCCTGGCTCTGCCCGCTAATCCAATGAACGAAACTCTCTCTATACACCTGTTTTTGTGAAGAAGCAGCCATCTTGAATGCCCTCACTCCTGGTATGCAGTAAAGCATCGTTTTGATCTCTCCAAGCCGCTTGTAGTTGTTTACAATAATTTGTGTGATTGTCACACGTTCTTGTTTTGAGTCACCTGTATTTTCTTGCACATTCCAGATTGAATTGGTTTATCACTGTTTCCCCCGCATACCAGATACGAAACCAACGCGACAGAGAACGACAGTAAACATAAAACGTACATATACGACTATAGAGCGACAAACAAAAATCGCCGACACCAAGGTGTGTCAAACACCTGCAGCATGCACGCGATAATACCATTCAGCGGCTTTTTGTCACTGGTGCTTATTTCACGAGCACCGAGAACCTGCACGTCTGCCAAAAGTACCATTATGGTAGTGCTTCACGTGTCGGTCGTATCTGTGTATATCTCTGTTGTGACTTAAGAGTAAAACACATGTGAGTAAAAATTGTATCGCATCGCGCCTTAAAACAGATAAAGCGGGTTTCACATGCAACGATTCCGTGGCCGAAACCGCCGCCGCTAGCGGATCGCCGGCACGGATCGCAAGGTTTCATTTCACATGAGCGTCTTCTGCCGTTTCGATGGCCAGTGTTGCTTGCAGCAAGCAGGTGTGCACAGCCGGTTGCAGCGGCTTCTAACAATTTTACTACCTTAGTTTTCAGTTTGCACTTTAATCTCACCTTAAAAAAACAAGAACGGGGAAAGCTTTTAAAATACTAAATAAACCTTTGTCTTATCTTTTGTTAACTTTGTTGATACGGAGGATAAAACCTCGGATTATCCTCTGCAGCGTCGCGGGCAGCACCCAACTTCCTCGGTTGTATAGACTCCAACCACAGTATATTCTAACTGATATGGCCGACCCGAACCTCCTGGAACCGAACCTTCCGTAGTAATGCCGTGGATTCATACCGGTCTTGTCGATCTCTTTCACGGACTCAGTCACCTCTTCGCAGAGTTTCATTTTGGACCCATTGTTCCAAAATTTTTTGAGTTGCGTGTCCTAAAGGATTTGACGCTTCGACACTTCATTGGTAAGGAGGTCATTGAGCTGGGCGCGGTACATTATATATTAGTTGGTGTGACGATATGTGCTGAAAAAGACACTTAAATGTCGCTCAGTTCATCTTCTTCTTTCTTTTTGCGTCCTGGTAGAACAGTGCCTCTTAGCAAAAATAAACTTTCCGGCCTCGTGAGCCGTGCCTCTCTGCCGCTGCGGCTGACCACAGCGCCGGGACGGCAGAAATCGTGCCGGTCTAGGGCCAAAATCGCTGCATGTGAAACCCGCTTAAGCATAGCTACCGCCGCAAGAGGCAGCATGGCGTAGGGCTACGTCGTAGGGTCGGCGCGACTCGACGCGATTCTTGCTCACATTTGATTCACACTTAAGTGTGCCTTCATGCGCGCTTTCTTTAGGGCGCTGACTTTAGGGTGCCCTCATGTGCGCTTTGCTGAGGGTGGTAGCATCTGGCCATTTTGTTTCACTGGTTTATATTTTTTTTCGGAAGCGGGTGATAAAGCGTGTCCCTGCGCTTGCTTGTGGTGCTGAGTGTGCTATGGCGACATTTTGTTTTCGCCGATTTATTTGTAATTTCCCCGTGAGCAAGTGCTGTCGCCATCGCGTACTACAAAGGATACCATCACCCTAAACAGAAGGACATTGGGGCACACAAGCTGACATTTATTGTAGTATACGACGCCGACAGCACGTGCTGTCAACAAAAATACAAAAAAGAGCCGGTCACGAAACGCCGTTACGGAAATGTCATGCCAAAAAATGCCGATAGCTCATGACGGACACACGCTTGCTTGCGCTCAGAAAACATTATAAAACAAAGCGTACCGTGAAAAATGGTCCGATGTCATAAACCTAAGCGAAGAGCACATGAAACCGCGCTAGCTTTCAGCGCACTAAGAGGCGCACTGCCGAGCCCCACTAGAACAGCATGCTCCAGGGCGTAGTGAAAGAGCTCGAGCTCTTTCAGCGACATAGATGAATTACGTCGATAAGAGTGCGCTCTCACAGACTCATAGCTGTGCTTGGAAGTGAAGTGATAGCGTTATTTATTTGAGGGATTTTCGCATGGAAGGAGGTTGTGGTGTGAAGTAAACTGTAAAAACATTTTTTAGACGGCAATTTAATTATCATGATGCATTTTTTTGCCGAGTTACTACGTGTACAAGAGCAGACAAGCGAACCATTGAAACATATAATGCGGGCGTTTTATGCAATGTAAAAAAATAACGTTACAAAAAACGACGCATTTAACTGTCCTTCCCATTTGGTGCATTTAAAGGAACCACGAAGGAGATTTCTTATTTGAACATAACGATTAAAATAAATGTCAGATGTTTTCACCTAATGTTGACAAAGTTTGAGCTCGGAGATCCCCTCGCGTGCTGTACAAAATAATTTAATACACACAGCAAAACTCACATTGGGACCGATGAATGCGACACCCGAGACACTTAAAAATCTAGCTTTTCAGTCACGTTAATTGTGACATCAATGTAACCTTGTCGGGCGATTGGTCGAATGCGGCATAGTCCGCTAGTTTTCTTTTTCAAAAGTCGAATATTAAAAACGAATGCGTTTTTTTTTTATTTGCGACGAAAAACATATATTTTAGGCAAAATGTATTAGTGCAATAAAAATGAATACGACTTCAGTCCGCCGGCGCGTTGACTGAAATAACTGAGAAGCCGAGAGCCTTTCACATTTTGGTTCGTTCGCCTTCTCGCGCAATTCTTCATTCCACGCGTGAAAGAAGCTAGAGGAACAGTTCCAAACTGTTGCCCTGCAGTATCCGGTAATCTTCTGCGTCGATTTCGAAAAGCTTCTGTCAGACTTTGCCGATCGCGCCTCCATCTTTCCTGCACGTCCATCAGTCCTTTCATCCAACGAGACATTTTGCGCTTGTTGTTTACTGCACTTGTTGTGTACTGCACTAGCTCAAAACTACATCGCTTTTACGCCGATCCCTCCAAAGAAGAGTCATACATGTGTGAAGTCTTTGTATAGTAAAGCTGACGGCGCCTGTGTAAAGCCTGTCACGGTGTTGTGCTTCACTCAGTGCGTAGAAGAAACATGGAAAAATTATTGTTCTTGGTGATGCGATAGTGCCGCTGGCAATGCGATCGGGATAAACGACGTCTGCAAGAAAACAAGGTCCATCCACAGTGTTACGTGTGAATTCCTTTGAGTGCGCGCCATTGACAAGCGGCAGAGATTCACCCGGTCATCCGTGCTTCACGTGAAATATTGGAAACCAATTCAAGGTGTAGCTTCCCAAGTGGCATACGAAGGACCAATGTCATGGTTCCTCGCAGTCGCAATGCGGTACAACTTTCTGAAACCACAAAGCACCGCTGCTGCTGATCGCTTCATTTGCGCTTTTTCGCGGCAAAAAGCTTGGTTAGCGAAGCCTGCGGAATTTCTTTTTTAAACCAAAAGTGAAGACACTAACTTACTTTGCTGATGCAAACACGTGCAATGTCAAGCTTTTTTGCCTTATGGAAATTAAAACATAACCGTATGGGTAGCAGGTGCAATGCCCATAGTCATGAAAACAAAAGCGCCCCTCGCGAGGTTCTCACGGCGAATAATCAATAAAGTCTACCGAAACGACAGTTCACTGTTGACGTCACCTCCTTTTTAAGGAAGGTCATAAGGCGGGAAAATCAAACGCCGGTTTTGGTCGCGTTGATTTTTTTTTATTCGCCATATTAGGCTCAATAAAACTGCGTAAAACGGTTGAGCATATTCCCAGGTGCCTGGAGAGTTGGAAAACATATCTTCAACAAATAGGTTCAAAAACATATTCATGGTCCCTTTAGGTTTCTGTAGACAGCCAGATTCCACCAAAACTAAAACGAAATAATTCTAAATATTAATAATAAAAAAAATACAAAATCACAAAGTCGCGGACAAAAAAAAGGGGGGAGGGGGGGCGGAAGTGATGACCACAAAATTGCATCAAGGATTGAGCATGATGTTCTCATATTTGTTCCCCGTACTCTTTGTATGCATTATTTTATTCCTACTTTATTATCCTTTATTAGTTTGCCCGCAGTATGCATTGAGAACTGAAAGAGAGGAGGAAAGGGAGCGCACGTGGATGTTAAAACGCCGAGCTGTGGTTGGAAATGTTAATGAATAGACCAAATGCTAGCGGCCTTTGCCTTCACTCCACTGGTCCAACGCTTTAGCACACGAAACGTTGGCTTCCGGTTTTTGGCTTTCGCATCCGAAGGCGTTCGACGAGTGCAATGGAGACAAAGGAAGCTACGGCCTAATGTCTGCCGTCTAATCAATCGAATCAATAAGGTTGTTGCGCTCAGCCAGAGGACTGTGAGCGGGTCTACAGGACGCGACCTTGTATTGTTTGCTTTCACGCCTGCAAGACGGGACCATAGAAGCATCGTTGGTGCGTAAGATCATGCACAAACCACACTTGAATGCTATCATATTTTAGCATACGTTCTGTTTGTACTATCGGGGGAAAATGAAATGCGAACAGAAGAGCGCATGGCTTGCCGTACAGGCTGCGCCACCTGGAAGTGAGCCTAGGGGCGAGGGTGCGTGGCCTACTCCGATGTGTTCACGCCCTTCGCTCGGCGCTCCCCAAGCTTCGGCAGTGCGCCTCTTAGTGCGCTGAAAGCTATCACCGCTATCTTTGCTAGCTCAGCGCGTGCGGTGCGAAGAAGCTCGGCCACGCGCCGAGCAGACAAAGATAGCGGTGACAGCTTTCAGCGCACTGAGAGGCGCACTGCCGAAGCTTGGGGAGCGCCGAGAAGTGCGTGAACACATCAAAGTAGGCCACGCACCCTCGCCCCTAGGCTCACTTCCAGGTGGCGCAACCTGTACGGCAAGCCACGCGCTCCTCTGTTCGCATTTCATTTTTCCCCGATAGTACGTCAAAGCAGCCGAAATAAAATAAACGAAAACTGTGCTTGGTTTCCTTAATACGAGGGAGAAAACCCGGTTATTTGTTCCCTGCTCGCGCACGACGCGACGAAATCGTCAGGCATTTGAGATGCGGTGCTCCGGATTCAGCTACTTAGCTGAGGGAATGGGGAGGGGGGGGGGGGAGTTTTGGGCGGCATAAACAAACCTGGTTTTGAGGCGGATAAGTTCGTTTTCAATAATTATTTCTCGTTAAATTATTTGCTGTTATATCTATATATCGCTGAGGTTATCTGCGGTGTGTTTAGTATGAAAGCCACACAATTGGACTCCAAAGGGTGACATCCCTCTTTCCGGTATTTTCTCGGGGTGGACGACGAAGCCGAGGAAGAATTTGCGCCTGCTGTGCACGTCACTCACACCCCTGCGCGCATTTCCCGTTTCTGTGGTGTCGCATTATTTAACGTCCCACCCAAAGGCAAAGAAACCTATCTTCTATTTTTTCATGTTTTCTGTTTGTCGTATCCGCGTAGTAAGGAGGCACTACAGCCCGAATACTCGTTGGTGTATTTTCCAGGACATCAGAGTCTGGCTTGCTTGCGCCATCAGCCGCTCGCAGTTCTATGAGTTCGCGCGCTCAAAAATCACGCGACCCTCGCAGGCAAAACGATCTTCTTCACTTTTATGCGCGAGTGGCGCCGCGCTAGACATCACACTTCTTCCCCCTCAGATGCTGTCGCCGTATCTTTGAGGAGGCCGCCTTTGACGTTGAGGCCTAGACGAACCCGTTGTTATAACCGCGTCTGGAACAGGAAGGATGTCCGGTTGAGCGTCTGGGGCATCTTGCTCCTCGGTTGGTGCCGGTCCCTCAATGGTCGGAGTGGTCCACTGTGCTGGCACAGCTTGTAGGCCATTATTAATATTTCGTGTTGCAGAGGATCCCGTGACCAATTTTTCCGAAGAGTCTGTGACGGTGTTTCTTATGTGATCTTCATGTCGCCGTACCGTGCCTTGCTCTGTTTTGATGATCCAAGAACGAGATCCCAGTCTGTTTAATACGGTTCCTCGGATCCACGATGGCTTTCCAGCAAAGTTTTTGATATACACTTCTTGGTTAGCCGAAATATCTCTTGGGGACGTAATTGTCTCCAACGTCTCCTCGTCGCCAGTGTCGTATCCGCGTAGTAAGGAGACACTACAGCCCGAATACTCGTTGGTATATTTTCCAGGACATCAGAGTCTGTGCTTGCGCCATCAGCCGCTCGCAGTTCTATGAATTCGCGCGCTCAAAGATCACGCGACCCTCGCCGGCAAAACGATCTTCTTCTATTTATGCGCCAGTGACGCCGCGCTAGACATCACACTTTTATTGCGCACTTCAGTAATGTGAAGAAGCGCAAGATCACGCAAATGAAAGATGAACTAAATGATATTCGATGTTGCTCGCGAGGGAGCTACAAAAAGTTGATAGCATGCAGGCCTATTGTGTATATATATAAGAATCTAGAGGGAAAGCTTTCATGCATTCGAACCGCTTCGTAACGGCGGGCCATAGCCGCAGACATCGGTAGTCCCAGTTGTCCCCGTTGATTGTCCTGTTTGGCCCATATCGCTGGTGTCAAATTAATATGACAAAGGTGCACCAAAACATCATATGTGTGACCTATCCAAGAAAATACCAGAATTACGCTTCGCATAATATAAAGCTGACAAGCACTTGAAAAACTTCAACTTGACGCGGCAAAACAAGCAGACCTAAGGTTTCTGTCTGTTTTCTTTCTCCGCTCTTATGACGCTCTCTTTCTCGTTCTTTCTATCCGGACCGCCCATAATCAGCGCCTAGAGATTTCCACGTTCTGATTGCATCTTTACGCGCCTTGGTTCCCTAAGTTTCTCGGCACATTGTCCTTTTCACATTAAGTCAGAAGGCAGCCGACGTTTCGATGCGACGGGGACGACCAAGCTGCGTCGAAGATGCATCCTCACGGCGCTTATCGCCTTTGACAATTTGCTCTCACTGGCCAAACCAATCTCGCCCAAAAATGATCATTGATGCTGCGTGTTCTATTTGGTGCTTGTTTAATGTAGCGGGATTAAGCAAACATACAAAACGACGACGAGGGTAGAGACAATAACCGTTTTGCGCTGTGTCGAAGGCATGCAGCGAACCATCGGCGAACTTCCCCCGGTACGGCATTCAACTCCCAGCCGGCGTCATTATGTGGCGGGATAATCTTCATGGTAAAGGGCTGTTTATACTCCGACATTGAGCACAGTGAACGTAGCGTAGCACGGAACGCGCGCCTTTCATTGGTCGGCAACCATGAACTCGATATTTGCGACCATTAAGCATCTGTGCGCGCAGCGCTATGCCGCGCCCGTCGACGTTACGTTGGAGTATATAGGTACCTTGAGATTAATAGTTAACTATCCTTACAACAGAAAAGTGTAACTTTTGTTAATTAGATTATGGAAGAGCATATCTAACGATTTTTCTGAAACCTGAAATCCAGTTAGGAGACAATTGTCTGCAAAATAAATTTTGAGGTTTCCAGCAGTAAATAAAGATAAATTTACTGTTTCATAATCCAGTTGAAGAAACGATATACTGTTTTTTTGTTTTTTTTTGGTAGGGATTGTATGCTAATTCATGTTGAATTATCGTTTTCACGTTTAATGTTAGAATTGGAGTATTGAGGGAAATTGCAACTAGAGCCCGGACCAAATAAAAGAAATTTAGAAAATAAAATAAGTTTTTATATTTTAAAATATACAATTACACGTTTTAACTTTATTTAAAAAAAATATAGCGCGGAAAAGCGCGAGTCAAGTTTTTGCAAATATTGACGCTTAGGAGAGCGAAGTAGTTTTAGTAACACCGTCACTCGTTTCGCTTGCGTACCATGCAAGGACACGATGCAGAGATAGTGACGCCATGAGCGAAACGACTGCGTCACTCTTCTCAGCGTCATTTCCGATAGGGATCGAGGCGCGCTTTCTGTGCGCCATTTTATATCAGGTTAAAAACATAAAAATGCATACTTTGGTATCGGTAAAGCAAATACAATTTGTTTTATCTTATTTTTGTTGAACTGGACTCTGGTACAGTGATGTCTTGTTAATAGGTACACCTCCGTTTCCCAAAACAATTGTCCACATGTGAGTTGCCCACAAAAAAATGCAGAAATGCGCGCAGTTTTACAGTTTGTCCCTGAAATATTGTGTAAATAATGGAGTACCCATTTAACGAGGTCCATTTTGATGCACGACTGCATTAATTCCCCACAATACTGTAATTGTACCATGAACCCGAAACTGAATCAATAAGAAGTTAATTTTAGGATTTTATTTAATTAGCCTATTAACATTAAAAATAATCTCCTGTTGTAATGTCAGCAGGCCTGACAAATGCATGGCAAAACAGGAATCATTTCATTATTTTAAGTGTGTTCAAATTAAGATTAAAAAATCTGTATAATACATAAAATCTGGCATACGTCTGTATAGTAGAGCAACTCCTTCCCGTATGAAATAAATATGAGGTGCAACATAAGGTAAACATCTGATAAGAGAACGGTATCTGTCCTGAATGAATGGTAAATGAGGTAGTCATTTCATCCGTAATGTTCATAACGAGACCTAAATAACATAATCGCCACTTGATAGGATGTATGCTCGGGCGAGTTTGTAAACCATATTCTACGGTGACAGCACAGCGAAACAAGCACACGCCAGATACTCAGCGCATGTGCTTGTCTTTTTGAGCATCTGGTGTAAGATTGTCGTCTCAGCGCTGTCACCGTAGAACAAGAGCTACAACAAAACATCTTCGAAAAGTACGAAAGTTGTTGTCAATCCTGCTGCAGCTTACCCATATTTGCAGTGTGAGACTCAAAATGTGAGGAGGAATGGTTTGAAAGGTGGTTAGCTGAAAAACGAAAAGATATTATATCAATTTAGGGCGGTGAAATCATACCGAATAGGACAGAACAGAGCACGAGACGCTCTTGTCAAAGCCACGGTAGCAAATCAGGATATTGCAAATGAATTAAAGTCAGTACATTACCAAATTATCTAGGAAAAACTTCGGTCCGGAACAATCAGGCCGACACTCAGACTTGAAACAAATAGAATATCGGGCGCGCTCGAAGGTGACGGTGAAGACTGCAAACGTGCGAACCCTTTCATTTTTCTCTAATTAGACTTCCTGGCATGCTCGAGGCTGTGCCTTTTATCTGAAGTGCAGACGATAGAATACATAGGTTGCACTGACGTGATTTGGTCCTCCTTTCTGGTGGCCCAACTTCCTCGAGCGTAGCCTTTACTGTGCATATTCTACGAGCAGTAAACGAGCGTCGCGAGCGAGCGGAAACGAGTGAGCACAGCTTCATTATACTTCGTTTCACTTTATCTGCGAGCGAAGCCAAAGCTGGAAGCGCGAGACCAGCGCTTATTGCGTTTCTGCCCAGCTCGCGCGCTCGAGCAAAGCCTGAAGGCACGGAGCTTCCGTGCTCGCGCTTCCAGCTTTGCCTTCGCTCGCACATAAGGTGAAACGAAGTATAACGGCAGGTTTTGGCCGCCAGAAAGGAGGAAGGATATGACGTCACGTGCAACCCATGTATAACTAGAGCCAGAAAATAATCTACGTTCTAAATCATTGTTTTTTAAACCCACAATTAGCCGCTTTTTTAGTCACATTTAGCACATCTAGCAAATGTTGTAGCCACATTTAGTGCCTCTTGGAACAACTAGTTACACTGACTAGCTTGTGAAAGTAGTGCATTTCCATTATTTATAGCTTTACCGACCACGCGCTCAATCTAGCCGCGTAGATTTCAATTTTATTTCTGTGGACGGAGAAATTCATCAGAAACGCGTGCGGTCACTATTTTCATGATTGTAATAAATAGACCGATCTCACCATTATTATTAAAATTAGCGCAAAGACAAGGAAGGAAGACAGCAGGACAGGAAAGAGCGCTGTCCTGCTGTCTTCCTTCCTTGTCTTTGCGCTAATTTTAATAATAATGTTTAACCTAACTAGCCCACCAGATGATACTAATTCGATCTCACCAGCTAGTTTGAGTACGCAACCACTGCCGCCATGCTTCGTGGGAGCTGTAGTCTTTCTGCACGCGCGACAACCCCGCTGGAGCTCTGCGCGAGGACAGCACGAGCCGGCATGAGCTGTCTCGTCAACTGGCGTCTGCATCCTATGAACTACAGTTATTGCGGAGTCACGCATGCGTGCAACGCTTGGTGAGATCGGTCTATCGACGCTATGAGCCATCTTTTTATCAACAGCCACCCTTTGCTGCAGCACTCCTGTCTCTTTTTCTCACCTGCGTAGTGTCTGCTTCCTCTGCCTTCGGGTACAGAAGCGGGTGAGAGCACGACCTCCTGCAATTCTGAACGGGCCACAAAAAGTGTACCATCGCACACCCTCCACACTCTGGACACCCTTTAAATGAGAATGCTGCCAAAGATTCAAGCGCGAGCTAGCCCACGCTCCTGACTTTGAGACAGCATTTATAAGGCGCGCGCTCATTCTGCAGAAAAAAATAACTGTTCGCATATGCAGCGGAGCGCTACAAGCATAGCGCGGACCTAGTGTTAAGATCGTGCTGACAGGAGCGTTCATCAGCTTCGTATTGCACTATCGAAACTGTTTGCTTATGCAAAACAATAAGTTTTTGAAGACGAGGGGAGCGGCGCAACAGGGGAAGACGACGAAGCGCTTTATTGCGAGACTTGTTTTCTGACCTCCGCCGAGAGCTATTCGCAGCGCCCAAATTAAGAGGCCCTCGAGCCCGAAAGGGCATCATGAACCAACGAAGGCCTCCCGTTACCCTCCGACCGCCAATGTTTGACCGGAGAGGGACGACTTCAGTGATTTTCGAACCTGGTGTCATGGACACCGCACTAAGCCTATCACTTGAAGTGGGAGGCCCGAACACTCAAGCTGCCTATACAGGGGCAACCGCGGCCACTGCGGGCCCAATAACGGAAGGCATTCAGAACATGCTGACCCAAAAACCCTTGGCAAGTTGGACCAAAGAGAAGTGTGACGATTTGTTGTGGTCGTCAAGAGAAATGGGCTCCGAGCTCAAGAAAGACATATCAATGTCTGAGATTCCATTCAGAAGTTACTTCTTTTTTTTTATCTCCTTTTCTCAAGCTCGCTCGCGCGTTACCGGAGCTCGTAAGAGCCGCACGAGTCGTCTTTTGCGGCTCGTCACATGCCTGAATTTTATAAACTGTCGACCCCGGAGTGCGCTGTCATGAGACAAAAATAAAAACAACATTAAATAAATACCGCGCTCTAGGATGTAAACGCGTGTGAATATATATATATATATATATATATATATATATATACAAGATGCTAAATGAGATGACACGCTATAAACAAGTGCACACGCTATAAATTCCAAACGTTCAGCCATCGGGTAAAAACGCTTCAATTTACGGAAGGGGGCAGACAGTGTTATCAGTGACCGTTTGATCCTTCTCTAGTCGACGCACATTCATGTTGATCCGTCCTTCTTCGGGACTAAGACCAAGGGGGATGCCCACGGACTGCACGATGGTTCCACAATCTTGGCATTGATGAGATCCTTGATTATCGCCTTGACGAGATCACGCTGCGCCGGCGACAGTCGACGTGGTCACTGGAAAATAGGTCTCGCATTACCTGTCGGAATGGAGTGCTGTTCAAGCAGACAGTTTCCAACGTTAGTGCAGGTTCGCGCGAAGCAAGCCATGTTTTCCGCAAGAAGCTCTTGAACTTTTCGAAACTCTTCTGGTGCCAGCGTTGAACCAATGTGAACGTGACACCTTCAACCGATAGCGGTTGATGTTGAGGGCCGCAATTTCTAAAGCATTTGGACGATCTAGGTCCTCCGGCGAAGGCAGGCTTGAACAACTTAAGATGGACGCAGTTTCGTCGTCGCTAAGCTCGATGTCTTCGACACTTGTGACCGCCCTAGTGACTCCGACAGTAGCATCAGAGAGCAGAGCCACTGGTCGAGGTGACGGGTTGGCCAGGAGTACGTAGAACGCGCTCTCGGTCTTATCCATAACCAAGGGTTAAACTAGAAGGCAGTGGCGGTAGTAGAGATTTTTTGTGCCGCCCACCTCTATCTTCGTTGATTGTCCTCAGACAGGATTCTTCAGGCGTGCTTGAACAAGCTTTCGGGACCGCGGAGGTATTAGCTGCTCCGTAACCAAGATGACCTCATGACATATCGTTGCCGGAGGAATTGGGAAGCTATTTTCACCCCAATCAAACACGGCCTTACACGATGCCAGAAAATCGTCAGCAAGAAGCAACGTTCCTTCCTCTGGGTGTGGTACCACGATGAATGCCTGGCTCTGCGTCTGTCCGTCAGTTGTCACTGTGGCAGTGACTTCGCAAACGTTCGTGAGAGGTTGACCACATGCACCTTGCAGACGGATAGAAGAAGGTTGAATGAGAACGTAAAACTTGTCGGTGATGGAAACGTTGATGAGACTTCTTATTGACCTCGAATTCAAATAAAGCTGTCAGAGGCTGTCCGTTCAGTTGAGCCTGAATTGTTTTGGCGCCCACCGCTGCGCTACATGGGATGCGCCGAACTCCTGATGACCTCTTGCATGCAATAGAGGCATCATCTTGTCGTTTCCCTGCGTCGGTGCTGCAGTGGACTCGAAGCGCTGTCGCCACCCCAAAAATTATGGTGTGAGCTTCTGCCGACACCGCTTGACGAAGTGGCCGCTCTTTTTACAATTGAGGCACAGCGGACAAACTTCCGGGTGACAAAACTATGAACGCCGAAAATTCTGCGAAGCTTTTGACGGGCGTTTAGGTGACACGTGCTGCTTCTCTTGTTTCTCGCGTGGAGAAAGAGGCTGCTGACAATGGCCGTCTTCCGCGTTCTGACGAGGCGGCAACCGGTCCTGCTTCAAGAGCGGGAAGGAGGACGCTTTCATGGTCACCTTCGCAGTCAGAGCTGGCTCTGCAGCTACGGTCGATGCAAGTGTTTTTGGTTGGCTGAAGACTACCTGGTCGAAGCGGAGGAATGAGTCCAGCAACTCATCCAACGAAGCAAAGAGTCTATCGTATTAGACCTTTCGTGGTTTGTCAGACAGTGTTGCCAAGATAACCCTGCATTTCTCCGCCTCCGGGTAGTTGCACTCGTCGATGAGCTCCGGTTTGCGGAATGCGAAGTCTGTGCTGGGGCCCTATATTGCGCTTTCTGGACTCCCAGGAGACCAGGGAGAAGGAAGTGACGTCAACAACGCTCTTTGGATGTTGATTGATGGAGTCGCTGATGGCGGTATCTACCGTCATCTGCTAAGATACACTCATTCACACCTATGTCACTTCCTTCTTCCTAGTCTCCTGTGAGTCCAAAAAGCGCAACATAGCACCCCAGACTCTCCTGAACGCTGACTCGCGCCAAACATCTTCTCTTTTGCTGCAACTTCGTTGTCCACGTTGTAACGACGACGGAAAGCGGACTTCATTTGCTCCCACGTCGTTACCTTGGTTGTCTTCAGGTGGTACCTCACCCACATGAAGTCTTTAGATGGTAGCTTGAATATAATCAATGGGATGGCCTCACTTGATGCGACTTTGAACGTCTGGATCCAGAAATCCATCTGGTGAAACCAGGCAATGATGTCCTTGCCTCGCTGAGGAACTGAGCTGACAGCCACGTTGGTCAGCGACTTTGTCGGCCGGTCTGATGTGACTGCAGTGTCCGCTGCTGACTCAGCTTGAACAGGAGATTTTTTCTTGGGTACCTTGGGCCTCTTTTTCTTGGCGGACTCGCTCTCGGAAAGGTCTTCGATAGAGGGTGCGCTGCACAGTGATTCTGCCGACGAAGTACTCCTCATATTTGCCTGAAGCTGATCAAGACGATCCACGACATGTGCCAGAAGTCCGCAAATCCAATTCTCTGTTGCCTGAAGCTGTCTGTCGGTGGCGTCGTCGTAAGGGTGCGATATGTCCTCCAGACAATCGATCTGTTGCGCAGAGGTCGCGTTCTTGAGCTTTGCTAGCTGCAGGCATAGCTGTTGCACCTCGGCTTTCAGAATCTCCGTGTCGCTAATGACTGATTGGTGTGCGGCGTCCTTGGCGTCTTCATCCAGTCATCGGAAAGCTTCGATGGAACGTTCCGCCATCTCGTAGTTACCTTGAATCCTTGGCCGTCCAAGCGACAGTTGTTGGTGGAGACTTGGTCGAAGTGAGCGGAGTCCCCACTTAGGCTTTAGCGTGAATGTTCTGAAGACCCAGGTCCCCGATCGGGCGCCATATGTGACGATTTGTTGTGGTCGTCAAGAGGAATTGGCTACGAGCTCGGGAAATACACGTAAACCCACGAGATTTTGTTCAAAAGTTCCTTCTTTTCTTTTTCTTTTTTAATTTCCTTTCCTCGCGCTCACACGCGCGGCACCGGAGCTCTTAAGAGCCGCACGAGTCGTATTTTGCGGCTCGTCACGAGAAGTTTACAGGAAACAAGGCACAGGTCAGATGCAGGAGACCAAGCCCTTTGGCCTTCAGACCCATTAAAAAATACCACCACCGGATGTGAGCCAACTTTTTCGAGTTCTGGAAGGCGTGATTGAACGCCAACCGGCGATCCTGGAAGCTCAGCAACTATTTGTTGCTCGATTTGTGCCGCTACCACATGAATTCATGAATGACCCGCCCCAGCATAAATATAGAGACCCAAGACAATACCGAAGGTCTACACGCACATAACGAAAGGTCCCGGTCACCAAGGAGACCAACCACTGGGGACAAAGAGGCGGAGTCCTATCGAGGAGTACAACAAATGAAAGATGATGGCCGCTTCCCATCGGCCAACCAAAATCCTCAAGATTACGGCTGGGCTTCTCAAGCTTGCTGCCGACGTACAGAACGTCGGAAGGACCCACGTCTGGTAAATCCTTATCATCGGCACCGCTACTTGCGACATCAGTCTCCCAGAGAGACGACGACCAAGAATAGCCGCTCCCAGGCGCTTCCTAGCAGATAAGAAGACGAAGACCGCAAGCAACGGAGAAAGACGACAAATTTATACAGGGGTCACTCCCGGTAAAAACTGTAATGCTTCGCTCTGTGGGAAAAAAAGAAGTTGGTGCATTCACTTAAAAAAAATCCGCGATGCTATCCAACATGCCGGCATCCACACTCAAGCAGACTACACCGTCCACCGGAATGAGAGAGCGTATGCTTTATTCATCACCACCAGGAACCCTACTATTGACCCCGTAAGTGATGACGTCACAACATGGCGTTTGGGTCCAAACAAACCGTTGCTAGGGACGTTGCTATGGACTAATGCATGGAGACTCCACATGAGGCTAGATTTTTGCTTACAAGTAAGTAAATAATTTTTTGTAAGCAACCTAACTTCTTGATATCTAATTATGAAGATGTTCTTGTCGTCTCAGTGTCATATTGCAACGATGAAAGCCATTTCTCAAGTCTTTCACTCCGCTTTGCTTTGGTAGCAGACGACACGATAGATTTGCTGGCCTCTGTTGCAGCGGGCATCTTCATTGAAATGCGTCGGTAAACAAGCGACAAAAACAAGTGGATTGCCGTGGCCGTAGAGGCCTCCGCAATGTGCGTTTTTTTTTTCCTGTAAACAACCCAGCTTAGTTACGAGGGGTGAAAATGCAGTAATATCAAACCACGTCACGCAGATCAGTTACGACGACGACCTGAAGTGCATTACCGGCGTAGTGCAGGCCACCATGAGAAACAAATCGTATGCGGTCGAGGTAAGTCGTTTGTTATTATTATTTTATTATTGTGGTTGTTAGATTATTAAAGAACTGCATGTCTATCGCGATTTCGCAGTATTTTGCTTTTTTATTTCCCCCTTGGTATACATCGAATTCCGTGGATGTGCTCTTTTGGTGAAGATCTTCATCGAACCCGCGATGCGAGTACAGTCTGTAATAGACACACCTTATGTTTTTTATCCAGTTCTTTCGCGCTTTGGGGTCTTGCGGAAATCTTAAGAAACTGCAAGAATCTCTCTCCACGCGATGGTTACAACCAGGTATACGAAGCACCCTCGCATAGCGCGAGTCCGCAAACAAAATTTGGGATCTCAACCGTTCGCCTGAAGTGCTTTTCCCGCGGGTGCAATGCGATCTTTTAGCAGACTATCATCTCGATCGACGCCCGGACATTCGATAAACCATACTTTGCATCGCACCCCACTATGAAATCTTAAGAGTGTATGAAACTCATTATATTTCAAACAAATGCGATGTCAGAATATCGTCTTTATTCACACGATGCAAACGACGGCCCCACTTGGCCGGCCGGCGTGCGGCAGGCAGCATACTTCTTGCATTCGTCGTCTGCTGCAGGCATCTTGAGGACCGGAAGTTGCAGTCGTAAATATTTCAGAAACGAGCGATTACCGGCACACTTCTGTCGAAACATATATGACATTCAAGCTTTCTATATCTGTGATTTTTAGAAGTTTAAATCCTACTCCTGATTTTTGAATGGTCGGGATTTCGTCGCAAAACCGAGCCACATGTATTCGTCCATAACAACGACCCTAGCAACAATTTGTTTGGACCCATGACGTCACACTTACGGAGTCAATTACCGGAATGCTCATGACAATCAAGAAAATCCGCAAGGGGGACAAAGAAAACACATTACAACCATACAAGGCCCTCGCCGGAAACGAGTGCCACGGTGTTGTGTACCTACGCGGTCAGGGTAGTGAGGTGTCTTCTGCACAACTTTTGGATGATATCGTGTGCAAAACCCAGCATATGGTAGCAGCGCGCCCCTTGGGTGGAAGGGCGACGTGATACTCGTGACATTTCAAGGCAAGACTTGTCCGAAACGGATGGCGTACATTCACGAGGGCCTCGCCATTCGTGAGTAGCACCCGAGACCGCTAGTATGCTTTCAATGCCATGCAATTGGCCACAAAATGGACGTGTGCCCATGGAAAGGTCAGCGCTGTGGAACATGCCTCTCCGAGCATGTCGGTATGGCGGAGTGCACAAAAGATCCAAAGTGCGCCAACTGTGATTGGGCCCACGTGGCCACAAGCAATGAATGTCCAAAGCGCGCAATCCCACCGTGGCGCATCACGAAGAAAACTACGGGAACGGCGGAGAGAAGCAAAAAGACCGAGCCTCCACCACCTGCAGCTGTACAGGTGAGCTAAGATGCCGGCGTGTCGTATGCAGCAGTGACAATATGAGCATTCTAACCCAATTCATTATTGACGCATCCACACCCAACAAATGGAATTGCCGATGCAAATCATACAGCTTCAATACGCGGGATTTGCGCGAGTTGAAAAACAATTTTCCGAGCTCACGACGGCCATCCACAAACTCATAGGCACTCGTAGTGGCGGATAGTAACTCCCAACATACACATACAAACACCCGAGGGGCAACACACATACACAAACACAACAAGCGTCGAGTGAACCCGCAACCATGAATCCTGCAATGGAAATGCGGTGGCTTACAACAGAAAATTCATGAACTCAAAACGCGCCTGTCAATACTTAACAACAAGGCACCTAACGTTATTCTTCTTCAGGAGGCCAAAGTCAGGAATCTTAAAATTAGGGGATACAACACTTACACTAACCCCAGTGTACAAAGACAGACATCAAATTTTGGCATTGTAGTTACACTTATAAAGAAAAAACACAAACAGGCAAAATTGAACTCCGAAGCCTCGTGCACTGATGACCGCGAAGTCGTCTAAAGGCGGGTGAAGCTTGGAGACACAGGCATCACCATACATAGAACATACATAAGACCATGCGGGAACTCGAACTAGGTCAACTGGATAAAGAGCTTGGTATAAAAGTAGAAGCATACCGCCCTAGCTGGAGACTTCAATGCCCGACATACCGTGTGGGGATACCCGAACAAAAACGCCTGGGGAAAACACATCAAGAAGGCATACCTCGCCGCTGGGCTTCATCTATGCAACGACCCTGAATCTCCAATACGGCTGGCCCAAGTCGCCAGCCGAAACAACCCATCCCCCGACCTCACTAGTGCCTCCCCACGTCTACATGTACAATTGCAAGTTCAGACTGATCCATGGGGCAGTGACCACATCCGCATACACATAAAGCTCTCCATCATGACCTGGCCCAGCCGTCGAGTCCCTTTCACAAAGTAGGACAACTTCCGCATCGCAATGAGCCATCGCAGATGGATTCAACAAGCCCTTCGCGAGCCTGTGCTGAATACAACGTCAAGGAAGGCACACCATCTCCTCGCTTTCACCTGATCAAGCTGAGGGACAGGAGACTGGAGGTTCTCCAGCGCTACAGAGCCAGGAGATGCCTCCGAAATAAGATCCGCCTGAATCACACGACAGCCAAGGCCAAAAAATGCACAATTGAGCTCCGCCGCACTATCTGGCGTCGCCTGTGTGACTCTTTCAACGAACTGACAGGCTACCGCAAGCTGTGGCAAGCCTACAAAGGGCTTGCCGGGAAAACAAGAATGTGAAACACCTGAAGCAATCTAGCACTCCGCCTTGACATCACGGTAGAGCAGCTTGCGGAAGAGGCAGGAGATGCTTCTTTCCCCAACTACCCGAGCCACCAGCGGCCGAAGTCTAAGCCCGGGAAGCAATCGCACACGAACAGCCGGCGGACGCCCTTTTCACGCTCGCAGAACTCCTGGACGCTCTTGGTGCGGCAGGAGCAAAGTCGGCACCTGGATTAGACCGTGTAACCATCAACACGCTTTGGAACCTTCCACAAAACGCCATGGAGGAGCTTCTTGACACATTCAAAACCATTTGGGTGAAGGGTGAACTCCCATCCGACTGGAAGAGGTCTACTGCGATCCCTATCTGAAAGCCCGGCAAGACACCACACGCGGGGGCTAAGCTCCGCCCGATGTCCTTGACGTCCAACCTTGGCAAAGTTTCGAAGGACATGGTCACCACCCGCCTGACATGGATTCTTGAATCGACGGGTGCTTTCCATCCCACGCAAACGGGCTTCCGACATCACATTTCGAGACAAGACAGCATGCTCATGATACATCGTGATCTCTACGAACGCCACCTTTTTAAAAGCCAACCGCGTACGCTCGCGGCCATTGACCTGGGGAAGGCACTCGATTCGATTCCACACAGCAAAGTCGTGGCCGTCGCAACCAAAAGAGGTATACAGGGCCGCCTCCTGAATTTCATCAAAACATCCCTACAGGATCGCACGTTCCAGTTTTTTATCGGACAGACCAAAGGCCAATTGGAGAAGAAACAATATTGGTGTTTCACAGGGGGCGGTTTTGTCGCCGCTTCTATTCAATCTCGCCATGATGGACCTGGCTCTCGCACTCAAAGTAGTCCCACAAGTTCGCTTTACCATTTATGCCGATGACGTCACCCTGTGGACGACGGCAAATGGGGCGGTTGACCAACAACGCTACATGCAGAGCGCGCTTGACGTTGTCATGACCTCCGCCCTCAGATCAGAGTTGGAGTTATCTAAGGAGAAGACCACGTACATGGTTATACCCAACCGACGCAGGAGCGCCCGTACCGACATCCAACTGAGGGTGGATGGAATCCCCATCGGCCAGAACAACTCAGTCAGAATCATCGGGGTTCATTCGACCGCCAAGAGGGTGCAGGCACCTGGCTTCGGAAAGTAAAATCGCAGTGGAAGGAGGGCCTAGGCTTGCTCAAGGCTATCTCGAGCAAGGCCTGCAATGCACAGGATGATCTCCTCCGGCGACTCGTTCGTACCCTTCTAATCTCGAAGGCAGTGTACGGACTGTACAACATCCGCCTTCCGAAGACTCAAGAAACCGCACTAGTCACCATATTGAGAGCCGTCATGCGGGTCGTTACAGGGCTGCCACGCTGCACACCAGTTGAACAGCTAGAAAGTTGCGCTCAAATTTACACCATCCGTGAGATTGCCGAGAAGATGCGGATAAGCCAACTCAGCGGCTATCTCGCACTCCTCACGTACGAATTATTCTTGCCTCGATTGGCCTTTTTGACCTCATTGACGGCCCACTCATGCCTACACCGACGCGACATTGGGATGCAGAGGCAGTCACTCCCATCTAGCCGCTCCCCAGTCATCACGGACCTGACCACCCTGGACGACGTGCTGCACAACTAGCCATCCACCGCTCTAAAATCAGCAAGCTTACCACGCACGTGGATGTCTTCGACACGGACGCGGCGAGAGACAACAACGGCCGCACTGCGATGGCCTGGCATTCCCCCACACGCAAGGAGATGAACCTCACGCTTGCCGCGTGTACACGGAGCAGTTTCATGGCTGAACTTTTGGCAGTTTTGTTCGCCGTTGAAACACCCACAAACATGCCACAAGCAGAAACTAAAGAAACTCGAATATACACTGACTCCGAAGAGGCGGTGCGTGCACCACAATAATCGAGCACATCCAACGTTACAGTTGCGCACATCCTCAAACTGGTTCGCCAAGCCGGGGCTCGACAAACAATTCCCGTCGCGTTGATTCCGGGCCACGCAGGCGCTCCAGGGAACGAGCGGGCGGACGGGGCTGCGAGGGCACTGCTACAGCCAAATATTCAGCCCTCACAATACCCGGTCCCGTCGCCCGTTCAACGGGATGTTCCACCTGATGAGGGGTTTGATCTAACCCAAAATAAGAAAGAAAATAAATTAAAGCCCTTTACATCTCCCTGTAACGCCGAATTAGAGTGGAACTCTTAAGGAGGAGGAGGGAAGGGTACTGAGGGGAAGGTGTAACCCTCGTCCGTCCTCCTCACCTCCTCATCCTGTGTCCTACTCCTGCCTCCGAGCAGCGTCGCCGTGACCTCATGAGGGTCACGTGACCTCACGGGGGTCATGTGACGTCACCAGGGTCACGTGACCCCTGTGAGGTCACGTTACCCTCGTCACGAATGACGTCATCATCACTTGTGAGATCATCAGTGACGATGACGATGCGGATGCCGATGACGTCATCAGTGACGATGACGATGTGGATACCGTTGACGTCATCAGTGACGATGACGATGACGATGTCATCATCAGTGACGTCACTGAAGACGTCAGAAGTGACAATGACGATAACGATGCCGATGACGTCATCAGTGACGTCACGCGTCCCATAATGCACCGCGCGGTTAGGCCGATGGCGACGCCGTCCAAGCCGGAAACGGGAGCCTAAGAGCTCCACTCTAAAACAAAAAGCACGAAAAGCGCGCCCAGCAGCGCTCCTACCTTCTAACCCCCACCCGATCCCTCGCGGGCTTCGCGATGGCAGTAAGTGGCGCTACACAGGCTCCGGACTCGGACTATTGTGACTCCCTTTGGCGTGCCAAGTTCTACAAGCCAACAGATGAGAATGGCACAGGTCCTGACCCTGGATGTCCACACTGCGGCGTTCCCGCGACTTGCCACCATCTTGTATGGTCCTGTGGATGGACGTCACTAGAATGGAATGCGGCAATCAACATCTCACCACCGTATTTTAAGGCCGGTCCAGACACTTGCGTTTGAGTGAATTTGACTGCTTTACGTCGAGAACCGAAAGCGAGTCACCGTCACATCGGTGCTTCGTACGAAGCGTGCAATCCAATTCAAAGAATCACGTTGGCATGCGATATAAGCAGCAGGGATCACCTGGTTTCTCGCAGCCACAACGCAGTCAAAAGCAGTAAAACGCAAGTGTCTGAACCAGGCTTTAGACCAATGACCTATTGGAAATGCTCACATCCTTAAACCTCAGTTCCCGCAGAACGAGATCCCATCTTCACATCAATCATCTCCTACCTCCTATCCTCCGGGATCGGACTGTACGTCTAATCTATCATCATCGTCACTACCCCTCTCCCACTTCCCCTTCCCCAATGCCGCATGAGGTTCCATAGACCAGAGGCTTGTAAATTAAATAAACGTTTCAATCAATCAATCACAGCAGTGCTGCGTCAGTGCTTCGTTCCATGTGAGAACTAACCTTTAAGGGCCTCTGACACGCCAATTTTTTTTTTCATGCTAGGCATTGTAACGGCATATCAGGGCATTACAAAAAAATGTTTCGCTATAGAGTTACTTAGTTTTTTTAATAAAAAATTGAAATACGAGGCCCAATTCGAAGTTCCCGCCAGAGCACTGTGACGTAACAGTGTACCGCAAGGTGTCGGGGCGGTCAGAAGGGAGGCATCGCCGGAAGTCACGTGAGTTGTATCCCTCCTCGTGCTTACCGCGAGCCCCTGTAATATTTTTTTTAAAAATATTGTTGTTATTCTCCGCATTTGCACGAGCGATTCAAGCAGACGCGAATTGACGTGATCAACAACAATGCCTAGAAGGTGCTGTGTGAATGATTGTCTTGGTATTTCAGCAACTGAAGAAGAAATCACACAAAATGCATTTCCCAGAGACATAAAAGAGATTGACCGGTGATTGACTGTGGTTCCCGCAGGACAGCTATTAGAATCCGTGGATAGGCGATGGATATGCTCGATGTACTTTATTGATGAAGATTACAACCCTAGGCGAAGTTCACTAAAACTCACAAGTCTCGATGTGAGACGTCAACTGCAGGTCTGTAAGTTTCCTGCCCCTCTCCCTGCAGCAGTTGCACTCAAGAGGCCGCTGGAATCACGACGCATCGGCTGCGTGTGCACCTCATACTCTGTTGCAACCTAAGAACGAAGGGCGAGGGTAAGAAGGACCGGGGGAGAAGCAGACGGAACGCTAAAGAGAGAAGGAGGTTCCCCTCTCTTCTCCAGCGTTCCGTCTGCTTTCTCCTCCCCGGCCTGTCTTACCCTCGCCCTTCGTTCTTAGGTTGGAACGGCCTTAGTAAACAAGTTCTACTCATGTTCTAGACAAAACACGTACTTTATGCTTGACGTTTACTTGTACTTAGTACACTCACCAGTTCGTATTCTTTAGACGGCAGGCATCTTCAGCCTGGAGAGTATCCAATGATTCAACGATTTCGGTGTCTGAAACTTCAGCAATGCGATCGGGCGTGTCGTATGCTAACAATCCTAATTTCTGCGAGCGTTCTAAATTTTTTTTTAAACTTGATAGCTTGTTTTGTGCCCAGTATAGCTCTGTATTATCGGACTGACGGCATGCACTCGTACACTGGCTTGTACTCGCAACGCTTTCATCATTGATATCTATCACGTCAAACCACTAACTCTTCGTCCTCAACTTTTACAGCACGCAACCTAACCAACGATTTAGCGATAAAGAGCTAGTGGAACTGAAACTTCGTTTTCTACGATCGCTCGTACGAAGAGCAGAATAAAAAAAATAAAAAAAGTCTTAGGCACGGTCGCGGAGGGCACGAGGAGCGAAACTCACGTGACTTCCGGCGAACCCACTTTTAGTGACCTAGGTAGATGCCTCCCTTCTGACCTCCCCGACACCTTGCGGTACACTGTTACGTCACAGTGCACTGGCGGGAACTTTGAATTGGGCATCGTATTTCTATTTTTTATAAAAAAACTACTAAACTCTATAATGAAACAATTTTTTTGTAATGTCCTGATATGCCATTTCAACGCCTAGCGTGAAAAAAATCTGACGTGTCAGAGGCCCTTTAAAGCTCGTTCACACAGACCCGTTTTCTTACGTTACGTTACGAAAAGTCACCGGGAAATCTGTGCTTCGTATTAGGCGTGGCTACCAATTCAAGGAGGCAGCCTTGCACGCAACATTCGAGACACGAATGTGTCGGTGACTTAGACGTAACGTAAGAAAACGATGCTGTGTGAAAGGTTGAACCGAGCTCAACTCCTTATGTTACGTTACGACGAGCCTTGTGTCCTTTGTTGCCACGGTAACTCACCGTCCTAGCTCGTCGTCACCGAAACATTCGTGTCTCGAATGTTTCGGTGACGACGAGCTAGGACGGTGGTTACCGTGGCAACCAAGGACACAAGGCTCGTCGTAACGTAACGTAGGAGTTGAGCTCAGTTTAACCTTTCACACAGCATCGTTTTCTTACGTTACGTCTAAGTCACCGACACATTCGTGTCTCGAATGTTGCGTGCAGGGCTACCTCCTTGAATTGGTAGCCACTAATACAGCGCAGATTTCCCGGTGACTTTTCATGACGTAACGTAAGAAAACGGGTCTTCTCCAAAGAAGCGACCGCGAGCTCTCGAGATTTTAGCTTTGGCTGATCTCTCAACTTCATGATTAACGAACTACAGCTGTCAGTGCATGGAGTTTCTCGATCAACCCAGAGTTCGTATATTTCCGTATCTTTGTTGTAAACGATCAGAAGACAGTTTTAAACAAATCTGAAGGTTAGAAAGTGCTATGAACATTTTAACATTACGGCTAGAGACGTATGGAAAATGAGCACGACGGCTGCGTGAGCTCTGTCTCGCGTGTTGAGCCTAGATTGTTGAGAGGGTCCAACAACCATGCAGAGCGCGTCCAGTTTAATGGCGGATGCCTCCATCCGATATTGATCGCAAGTACGCATGCGCTGTGTAATCGTGTGGTGTAGTAGGGGAGCAGACGAAAGGTGGAGACGGCCAAGTACTAACAACGTGTTTGTCACCTGTAGCTTGTATTGCAAACGCAGCCCATAAACCACGCCACCCTAATCAAGCAGTGGGAAATTCTCTATAATACAGGCTCCCTAATTGTTAGCTGCCATTTAGCGGTGGTCGACACTTACTCGTCAGGAAGCCATTGTGACGAAATTCACGGGCCTGATATGCCTGTCATTATTACGACGGGAGTTAATGTTGTTACGAATTCCGCAAACCTTTTTTCTTGTCGCGAAATTTGAGCGAGCATAATCTTAGTGCCGCGACAAAGAAGGGCTCACTATGGTGGCTAGAAGGAGAAGTAATTAAGGTTGTTCGAGGGATACTCCAAAATGTCGTACTTGACATCGTCCTCAAAACAAGAGCAAACTCAGAACTCGATGTATTGAATGAAGAAAATAGAACAGCCCGCTGTATCAGCTCGAGCCAAGGCAACACTGGCACGAGGCACCTCAGCACGGGGAGGACACACACCATCTACCACACTTATACGATTGTCTAAACTGGAAATAAGTAAAAAGACGTGTAAAATATGTCTATGTTTATCACCACCTCGTTGGCATAAAATAGATATGGTAAAGAATCCACTGATAAGCACTATATAGATAAGCGCAAAGGAGGCAAGTACGGGTACGTTATCGGAGTCATCGGAATGATCTACTAAACTTCTAATGATACGAGAAAATTCAAATTTTTGTAATCAATTGGCGATGTAGCGGCACCTGGCCTAGCTACTTGATATTATTCTGCTTGACTGTAACATCTGGTTGCGACCGTCTAATTTCTTCTAGGCTTCGCCATATTTTTTTGATACCGTGTGAGGCTGCTTGGGCTGCTACAAGTTTGGTCTTTCGAGAGCAGATTTTGGTTTCGCTAATGCTTTATCACTCCTTACTAATGCGCGCTGCTGACGTAGGAATTGTGGCAAGATGAAAAATTGTTCAGCTTATCCACTATAGTGAAGAAGGAAGGCCAGCGGAGCTGTACTCGATACACTGTGTGCTTCTTCGTCGTGGTCTGTTTTTCGTGCTGATTCCTACGATGAATCCCCACCAACACGCCCAACTATTCATTATTGTATTATAGCTGGAAAGGTTGCCGCCATCTACGAGCGACGGCGGAAACCATATTGGTTGTGTGCTTGCCGCCGTCACTTATAGATGGCGGTAGCTGTCCAGGTAGGTTTCTGTCGACATACACGGCAATGATCCTGGGGAACCTAGCCCTAAACAGCTCCACCTTAATAGCAAAGTTAAGAGGTAAAGGAGAGAAAGAAGAAATTACCGTCGCGAACGCATGTGTTTTTGATGTTTTCGGATCAAGAAATGCTCGACGCCCAGCCCAGCCCCACGCTACCAAATTTGGACCCTTCGAGTGAACTTCAAAGAGGGCCTAATCCTCCCGAAAATCAAGAAGAAGCAGCCAAGATTAACCAGAAGCCATGGACACGAGGACCGCTGCCGCCAGAGAAGACAACGCCGGACCCGTCGCCCACACGACGGGGAAAGCGGGCCAGACCAGTACAACGCTCTCGATACTGAAGAAACTCACATTCCGAGGTTGCCACTGTATTTCAGTCCAGTTAGCAAGTCAACTTTCCTTCAGCTAGCACGGCGCCCTCAGCCGAGCAAGTATTGACGGCTCTGCTTTGGATCATCTCAAAATACAGCCTCATCGACATCTTCGAGAGCATTCTAAGAGAACTTCGCAATATAGTTCCCGCAGCCAAGGCAAAGAAAAAAAAAACGGCGGTCAAGAAGGCCCCGGCAAGTTCCCCCTTGTCGGTCGCAAGCAAGATGGTTCCGCTGGTACCGGTGGTGCCAGCCGCTACACCTGCACTTCCAGACGCGACGTCTGACAAAGCCGCGACGAGTCGGCAACACGGCGCGACGCAAGCTACGACAGGAATCAAGAACACCGTAGGTGTGGCACTTGCTGCGGCCAAAAAGAACAGTTCGTTAAGTGAACGACTGGACAGTTATCACGAGCCAAAAAGCATATTGGCCAGGGAGACCCAACACAGCCAGCTGCCATGGCCGCCGCAACAGCTCGGCAACGCCGTCGACAGTTCGAATACAAGATCTGCCTGACGATATCACGTATACCGATCAAGCCACTTCTACCCCAGCTCAAGATGCACATCTACGGCACCCACACAAGCGAATCGTTCACCATGCAACTAATCAAGAAATCCAGCACTATCTCGGTCAAGACCGACTTGAAGGAGGTGGCAGAATTCCATGAGAAAATCGCGGATCTGAAGATTGAGGACAAAACTATTTCCGTACAAGTCTTCCGCACGTACGGCAACACCTACTGCAAAGGTGTAATCTAGGGCATATACACAAAAGGACAGGACACTAGGGACGATGTCCTCAGCCACACTTGAGAAGCAACCTGTCACAAGTAACAGATTATTTATAATATATTACTCTTTTTCGAAAGTAATATGTCATATATATTTTTTACAAAATATTGGTAACGGATAACTTTAATTACTCGTTACTTTTAAAAAAAAATATGAGCATAATACAGTAAGTGGATCAATACGAGCAGAACATTCGGCAGCATAAAAGGAGCAAGTTCAACAAAACAGAAACAATAAGGGGGAGAATAGCCGAAAAGAAAACACAATATTTTGTATGACCCGTCACTAGAACAACTAGAAAAAGTGAAAGCCGTTTACAACTCCCTGTAACGCCGAATTAGAGCGCAGCTCTTGAGGAGGAGCCGAAGGCACGGGCGGGGGGGGAGTCACGTGACCTTGAGGAGGGGGGGTCACGTGGCCTGGGGGTCACGGGACCTCGAGGAGGGGGATTTTCCCGCTAAATTTAGCGGGTAAAATATTCCGCTAGATTTAGCGGGGAGAATTTCCCGCTAGATTTGGCGGGGCAAATTTTCCGCTAGACTTAGCGGGAAAAATTTCCCGCCAGATTTAGCGGGGAAAACTTTCCGCTAGATTTAGTGAGGAAAATTTCCCGCTAGATTTAGCGGTGAAAATTTCCCGCTAAATTTAGCGGGGAAAACTTTCCGCCAGATTTAGCGGGGAAAATTTTCCGCTAGATTTAGCGGCGAAAAGTTTCCGCTAAATTTGGCAAGAAAAATTTTCCGCTAAAGTTAGCGGGGAAAATTTTCCGCTAAATTTAGCTGGGAAATTTAACCATCATGCACCGCGCGGTTACGCCGACGCCGACGGCGACGCCGACGGCGACGCTGACGCGCTGACGGCGACGCTACTCAAGCCGGAAAAGGGCGCCTAAGAGCTGCGCTCTTAAAAAGGTCAAGGCGTGTACAAATATACGAAAGGACACGATAATGTAAGACAACACAGAGTAGGCTGTCCGTCGCCTTCCATCGTGTTTTGCTTCTTCTCCAGGGCAGGAAAAAGCTCTTCGTGCAAATTTGGTTTGGTCTTTTACACCGTTCCACCCTTTTCAACTATTTCAACATCTGCGGCCGCCTGCACCCACATCAAACGCGGGTCCTCACCCCTCAATTCGGAGGTTCACAACTCGCGGAGCAGATAATGTAGCCTCGCACAAGGAGGTCGAAATCTCTGTCTTTGATGTGAGCTGCTGAATTCTAGCACGATCTTGAGGCAATGCTCGAAGGTGCCCGGTGCGAGGCTAAAGGCTGAACTCCATGGAACGAATTATGCGACGAATAACTGGCGAACGCCGCCCGACGGCACGCTCGCTTTGCGCGCGACATAGCAGCCACTGTGTTGATTCCACGCGCCGTGCAAAAGCCGCCGGGCAAAATTCGTCGGTTATTCGCAGCATATTCGTCCCATGGAGTTCAGCCTAAAGTATCGTCTTCGAAAGTGCAGACGATAATTATTTTCGTTTACTTGTCTGGGCATGGTGGTCGAGTGCACTCCTCACCTGTCAGCATGAAAGGGGGGGGGGGTAGGTCAGCTAAGGAGTTCTGACGTAGAGAGCGGAACAGAAAACGTGTAAAAGTGGTATTATCCTCTATTTTTTGTGACAGTGATGGCCACCACATATCTCGCTCTCTATGCCCTCCCCTCCCATGTCCTCCATGGATATTGGTATAAAAGTGAAAACCGAGTAACGATCGATAACCCGTAACCGGCAGTTTTTCTCTAAGTCGTCGAGTATTCAGTCATGGGGTGTCCATCTTCTCCATGACCATCTATTAGAGAGATGTTCGAAATTCAGGGCATTTAGGAGAAGGAAAACCTTGAGTTTCGGTGCATAATTTGCTTGTCAAAAACGCACACATTGTCATCGGAAATAACCACAAACACCAATCTACGGAAACACGTTAAGGTAAGATGGGACACCTGCATTATGCATTGGCCTACATTGTAAAGTTAGAACCAATTTTTTTTTTCTTGAGGGGGGGGGGATAACAGGCGAAACACTTGAGTCAAAAGGGGGCTTTCGTAGATCGCTTCTTTAGCTCCGAATCTCGTAGTGCAGGTAAACATTGCTTCTGAGCATGGGCACCGCTAGCTTTCTCTGCACAATTCCATGGATCATTTCCGGAGTACGTCACCTTGCTGATTTGCGGGTGTGGGCTCAGCTCTCGGTGCGTTGTCAGCTTACGGGTAAACGGAGTGCAGCTAAACTATTTTATTTAAACATAATATTTTATTTTTACAAGGACTGCCATAATATGGGCGTATGGGAACTGAAAAAAATTGTTGCAGAACATATTTGAAAAATAAAATCACAAGTGGTTTCTATTGTTTTCTGGATAAGTGTGCGGAAAAATTAACGTGAAAGTAAATTGTAACGTAAAGAGTAGAGTATTCTGTTACCTTTCAGCGAGAGTAATATGTAACGACAATCCATTATATTTGCGGCTGGGTAATCTGTGATTGTAATCCTTTACATTTTTCCAGTAACGAGCTCAAGTCTCTCCTGAACCTTAGACTAGATTCAGAGAAATCCCATGTGGTTGCTGTCCGGCGCCTGAAAAAAGCAACACAGCAGTGTTAACGTTTGACGGCGCAAAACTTCCGCGCTCCGTCCGATATGGAAAGCGGTACATGCGGGTCTTCCTCATACAAACCAAAAGCAGTGACATGTACCAACTGACACCGTATTGCAAGAAGCCGGACATATGCCCGAATGTTAATGTCTGCATCACATGGGGTAACCACCACGACCCAAATCAAAAAGGATGTCCCCCTCTTAACACACCTTACTGCCAAGAATGCAAGAAGGGGCGATTTTTCGGCAAGGTCCGCGCGTGCCCGACCTGGTAAGGAACGAACAAATAAATGCTCGATGAAGTAAGAAAGTACAAGGACGTGCATAAGCTCCAACAACAACGTGAGATCGCGACCAGAAAAGGCAGGACTCCAGTTCCTCCCAGCGCCTCCTCTCTGTGGGCCGACTTGCTCAAGGAAGGCAAGGATCCTGCAGCTTTTCAAGCTCTACCGCCCGCGGCACCGGAAGTCCAAGAATTGCTCATCTCCTGCGCGTTCTTTAAAGCCCAACTAGACCACCTCAAGGCCATAGTCCGAGTTCTGAAAGATTAGGAATAATCACAACAAATCATCCCTCAGCCAAATGAGAGCACACTCATCAACCTTCATCAAAGCATAATAAATGTGCTTCAATGAAACTGCCTACGACTGCTCAAAAGGGGCGGCGGAGCTCAGGTCACTATAGATGTTGCACCGCGTGCCTTCATGATACGGGCTGTCGCTTTTCAGCGCTGTCACGACTCTCCTGAGCCAATAAAGAGTAATATATTATAATTATTATTATTATTGTTTGATAATGAATGGCGTGTACCAAGTCAGTGGAGACCGATGGAAGGCACATGTCGTGCGCAGACTGCAAAGGTGCTTACCATTGGGCCAGACTTGTTCCGGTATCGCCGACAAGACGTTCACCACTATGGGTCAGTGTAAACGTGAGAAGTGGAGATACCGGACATGCCGTGGGAAAGAGAGTCAAGCGGGACCCCCTGATGGGATCGAAGCCTCGCAGGGTTTGGAGAATCTATCTGCTCTGCTGGCTGGCATGACTGAGAAGCTGGATGGGCTGCTCAAACTGAAAGGAAGTGTAGATTCCCTCCTGTCTCTGTCGGCGCAGCTCAACAAACTCTTATTGGTAAAGCCACTGGTTGAGAGCCTGGGGAGACAGTCACCGAAATTTAACAATTCATGGACTTCTTCTCCGCTGACTATGACCGTCTTCTGAAGCTTGCAACAGCCAACAAGCAAACTGGCGAAGGTCTCCAGGACGAACTGTCGCAACTAAATTCAACTGTGTAGATACAAGCAGCCGAAATCCAGGAGATCCGGGGCGCGCTCAACGACAACGAACAACACAGTCGTCTCTCCAACCTCGAAGTACACGGACTTCCTGTCTCGCCAAAAGAAGACCTATTATCCTTTATTGAGTCTCTCGCGGAAAAGCTGAACATCTCTCACTTCCACAAAACCGATATACTCGCTATACATCGCTTGCCTGCCAAACGTGAAAAGGCCCCGCCGATTCTAATCCGATTTGCTTCGGTCAGCATGAAGGAATCGTGGATGGAAGCGCGGGAAAGCTTCCCTCACTCAGTCAGGTTGGTCCTTTCCCCAAATCGTACTTAAACGACAACCTGACTCGAGCGAACATGGAGCTGTTTTGGCAGGCTAGACAGAGGAGGCAAGGAGCGGGCTATAAGTTCGTGTGGGTGACAAGGGCTAAGATATACGCCAGAAAGATGGAGGGTTTTCTCCCTGTGAGGATCAACCATAAGTTAGACCCTGAAAAGATTATCTAGTTGCATGAAAACTTCGCTCAGGTTTCAGACTTTCCGTCTTTCAGAAAGTTTCTTGGAGTCTGTCATGACCACACTTTTTCTGTTTTACACGTTAATATAAGGAGCATACGAAAGCATTGGAATAAATTCGAGATAATTTCAAGGGATATTAGTTCGCTGGTAGATGTCTTTGTTTTAACAGAAATAAGCATTTCCTCTGTTGCTACAGATCAACTTTTCTTTACCAGGATATATAAATAAATTCTACACGGTGTTCCGGTCATGGAGGTGGCATCGCGGTTTTCGTGAATGAGAAGTGGTCCATTACTAATATTTCTTTGTACTTCAATCACGCAGAGTGTGTCGCACTTTCTATAGGAAACACGGCGACCTCCGTGTGTTTTTTGGCAGTCTACAGACCGCCTTCCACGAACGTTGGATCGTTTCTGGAAGAACTTGAAACTAACATGAGTAGTCTCACCATGCATGACCAATTATGCGTTGTAGGAGATTTCAATATTGTTATCTTAAGCACCGAACTAATCCACGCTGTGCAAATACTTAACCATCTTGTCAACGCATGGGATAGAGTGCACTATTAATGCTCCAACTCGCGAAGAGTTTCTAGTAGACAGACTAGTTTGCTCCTGCATTGACCATATCAACAGCAGAACATCTGCGTCGATCGTTAAATCGGAAATTATTACCGAAAAACTTGCTGACCACTACTTTGTGGCCTGTCATTCTTCTTTTGGTAACTTGGCATCTCGCAAATTACCGGGTCGTAATAAAATAACAAGCATAGACAATCGTGCATTTGATAAGCTAGTTTCGTCATATGATGTCACGAATCTGGAGTCAGTCCAGCGCAGTGACATACCATAAGAACTATATTCTTTTGTTTGATAAATTGTATAATACCTGTTTAATAGAGGCGAACTATGTGCCCAACAAAATAAGAAGGAACAGCAAAACGATAACAGCAGAGGCGTACGCGGGCGTCGAAATCTTGGAAAGAGCAGAATCGAACGCTGCGCGGTCGAAACTGACTGCCGGCACTTCCGCCACTGGCAGCCTCTTTGTACCCGTCGTGGGTCATTGCCGGCAACTATGCGGCGATAAGGTTCGTGTGTGGAACATTCTAACCTCGAATCAACAATGACGGTTCTGCGACAATGATAACTACTGACGTTTGGATCATCTATTTGTTCTACTTTTCACCCAGCATATAGTCAAAAAGAGTGATTGTAGAGCGCTGTAATCATGCCCAGATACGGTCGAACCCTGTGCTCTCTCTTGCGTGAGTAAGGCAAGCGACGATACACGCGTTAAGCGCCACGCGGCGTTCGTCGCTACCAGGTGGCCGCGCCCGCGGAAAGCCAGCATGGCTGGATGCCGTTAGCAGTCTAGAGGTACCGCTCTCACTTCATCCAGAGCTGACGTAGCGTATAAAAACTGTCGTTCTTGGTTGTTTGATAAATTTTATAATACCCTCTCGGAAAGCACGGTAGTACATAAAAAAACATAACCCTCACCTCTTTATGGCTAAATACTAAATATTTTGACAGCAATTAGCGATAAAAATTCTTTATGGGCTAGATGCCGTCGTTCACCTAACAATGTGCAATTGAAGTCAGGCTTTAAATTTCTTCGTAACAAAGTTAACGTAATGATTAGATCTGCCAAACGAAACTACTACCAGAAAAAATTCGCAGAATTTCGTTCAGATGCACGAAAAACTTGGTCCCTAATTAATGAGTTTCGTGGAACTAGCACGCGCCACTCTATCAAAGATACGATGAAGCAAAATTTTGGCGGTAATTTATGTCATTTTGTAGAAAATTTCAACGCTTTCTTGCTACTTTTTCTGGACCGGCGAGAGATCCACCAACTCCTATTGGTAACAATGTCAGCTCCTCTGCGTTGCTTTTCCCACTCCAAGAGACGGATCTGCACTCGATCTTGTTTAGCTATAAGCCAAGCAAGTCGCCTGGCATTGACAACATTCGTCTCTCCGATCTTCGCAGAAACTATGTCAGTCTCAAAGCGGTCCTTTTTTTATGTAAACAGCTTTATTGGGACTAAATCGATTCCTGACGACCATAAAACATCAATAGTGCGTCCTCTATACAAAGGTGGTGCCAAAAATCACATCGAGAATTATCGACCGATTTCTATTCCACCAATAATCGTGCAGATACTCGAAAAGCATATGTTTCAGGTAATGACGTCGTTTTTAGATAAATTTAATATATTGTCGCCTACTCAGTTTGGATTCGTGCATGGGAAGGGCACACAGCCCCTTCTGGGAGATTTGTTTGATTATCTTTACTCTGGTTTTGACAATAACCTTGTCACGTCAACACTATTTTTGGATGTATCTAAAGCGTTCGACACCGTTAGTCACTGGTTACTTTTACGTAAACTTCACAGTATAGGCTTCCGTGGCTCTTTTTTAATTTTTTGAGAGCTATCTTGACAATAGCTCCCAGCTGGTATCTTCTGGAGGTTTTCAAAGTTCACGAACCAAACTAAAAGCAGGTGTACCACAAGGTTCAATTTTGTCACTCCTTTTGTTTAACATCTTTGTCAATGACATCGCCAACTATGCACCAGGATGCAAGATCTATCAGTATGCAGACGACACTGTGATCATGTCGCAACATATTAATTACGTAGACTCGATTCACCAGTTACAGCACCATGCGACTGCAGTCATGGACTGGTTTAAGAAAAACCTTATCGCTATCAATGTAAAAAAAACAAAACTAATGTGTTTCTACAATCCACATAAAACAATCAATCTCAGCATTCCTTTTATTTTGCACTCATCTGCTTGTAATCAGTGCGCCTGTGTCCCCTCAGAGTACGCTAGTAGTGTTAAGTACCTTGGTATATTTTTCGATAGTGGCCTAAAAGGGCATGCCCATTTAGCATATATTTGCAACAAAATAAGAAGCGCCAGCTGCATCTTATATCGATCCAAATTTCTCATGCCTCTTTCTGTTCTTAAGGTTATTGCTCATGCTCTTGGGTACAGTATCATTCGGTTTGGTATAACAGTTTTTGGTAATTTTTCCGCTTTCTGGAGAGCTAGAATTGACAGCATCCTTAAAGCAATCCTAAGGAGTGTCTCCTATAACATGCAAGTACCTGATGACACCACCCTTTTCGACATTCATCAAGTGCCTGACTTTCACCCCCTCTATGTTCATACAGTTATTTTGCGACATTTTGGGAGCTCTGAATTCAAAACTTTAAGCTCGTCATCTCGTGCCCTCCGACACGTGCAGCCTTTCCAAATACCTCTTGCGCATACCCGATACGGTGAAAGTACGCGAGCATATTACGTTCCAAAGCTTTTCTCACAGCTGCCGTCCGAGCTTCTAGGCCTTACCTCGCTCCGTAAACTTAAGGAATCACTTAGAAGTATGAGTTTTTGATGATCTCTGCTTTACTTTGTTTAGTGTTTTATAGTGTGGGTTGCACTTGTGTAGCCTGGACGTCCCGGACAATCGCTCGTTGGACGTCGTGTACTGCAATTTCGTTTTTCGCCTGACTATTTTTTTTTCTTTTTCTTTTCCTCATCAGGCGCGACACTTTGGTCTTTGTGATTATCGTTATTTTTATATTAAGTTCTTTTAAACCTTATATATGTACTTGCATCAGTATTTGGAGGTGTGATTCTGTGTGTTGCATGCACCCAATTGCTGACTATGACCTTGGGACATTCTAAGGACGTGTGCATGTCAATCTGTCTTATTTCCTTTTTGTATACCGGGTATCAATGTTTAAAGTATTAATTTTAGGGTAGCATCCCGCAAGCCTTGTTTTGGCTTTGATGGGCCCGTCACGCAAACATTGCTATGTTGAATTATACAATAAATGTATCATTATTATTATTATTATTATTATTAGGCAGTCGGCGGCCCGTCACCATCGCACAACTAACTTTGCCTTCCTCGGCAGGGTGGGCGGTTCTGCTGCTCAGGCATCTTGCTGCCGGGCGTGCATCATCGCTGCCGATCGCCGCCTGAGGATACTGACGCAGCACTCGTCGACCGGCGCCAAGCCACGTGGTTGATCGCATCCGTCATCCGGGCAACTGGACTCGATGCCTATAACAGCTGATCCCACGGCTCTCTTCGGCGCAGTCGGCGGCCCGTCACCATCGCACAACTAACTTTGCCTTCCTCGGCAGGGTGGGCGGTTCTGCTGCTCAGGCATCTTGCTGCCGGGCGTGCATCATCGCTGCCGATCGCCGCCTGAGGATACTGACGCAGCACTCGTCGACCGGCGCCAAGCCACGTGGTTGATCGCATCCGTCATCCGGGCAACTGGACTCGATGCCTATAACAGCTGATCCCACGGCTCTCTTCGGCGCAGTCGGCGGCCCGTCACCATCGCACAACTAACTTTGCCTTCCTCGGCAGGGTGGGCGGTTCTGCTGCTCAGGCATCTTGCTGCCGGGCGTGCATCATCGCTGCCGATCGCCGCCTGAGGATACTGACGCAGCACTCGTCGACCGGCGCCAAGCCACGTGGTTGATCGCATCCGTCATCCGGGCAACTGGACTCGATGCCTATAACAGCTGATCCCACGGCTCTCTTCGGCGCAGTCGGCGGCCCGTCACCATCGCACAACTAACTTTGCCTTCCTCGGCAGGGTGGGCGGTTCTGCTGCTCAGGCATCTTGCTGCCGGGCGTGCATCATCGCTGCCGATCGCCGCCTGAGGATACTGACGCAGCACTCGTCGACCGGCGCCAAGCCACGTGGTTGATCGCATCCGTCATCCGGGCAACTGGACTCGATGCCTATAACAGCTGATCCCACGGCTCTCTTCGGCGCAGTCGGCGGCCCGTCACCATCGCACAACTAACTTTGCCTTCCTCGGCAGGGTGGGCGGTTCTGCTGCTCAGGCATCTTGCTGCCGGGCGTGCATCATCGCTGCCGATCGCCGCCTGAGGATACTGACGCAGCACTCGTCGACCGGCGCCAAGCCACGTGGTTGATCGCATCCGTCATCCGGGCAACTGGACTCGATGCCTATAACAGCTGATCCCACGGCTCTCTTCGGCGCAGTCGGCGGCCCGTCACCATCGCACAACTAACTTTGCCTTCCTCGGCAGGGTGGGCGGTTCTGCTGCTCAGGCATCTTGCTGCCGGGCGTGCATCATCGCTGCCGATCGCCGCCTGAGGATACTGACGCAGCACTCGTCGACCGGCGCCAAGCCACGTGGTTGATCGCATCCGTCATCCGGGCAACTGGACTCGATGCCTATAACAGCTGATCCCACGGCTCTCTTCGGCGCAGTCGGCGGCCCGTCACCATCGCACAACTAACTTTGCCTTCCTCGGCAGGGTGGGCGGTTCTGCTGCTCAGGCATCTTGCTGCCGGGCGTGCATCATCGCTGCCGATCGCCGCCTGAGGATACTGACGCAGCACTCGTCGACCGGCGCCAAGCCACGTGGTTGATCGCATCCGTCATCCGGGCAACTGGACTCGATGCCTATAACAGCTGATCCCACGGCTCTCTTCGGCGCAGTCGGCGGCCCGTCACCATCGCACAACTAACTTTGCCTTCCTCGGCAGGGTGGGCGGTTCTGCTGCTCAGGCATCTTGCTGCCGGGCGTGCATCATCGCTGCCGATCGCCGCCTGAGGATACTGACGCAGCACTCGTCGACCGGCGCCAAGCCACGTGGTTGATCGCATCCGTCATCCGGGCAACTGGACTCGATGCCTATAACAGCTGATCCCACGGCTCTCTTCGGCGCAGTCGGCGGCCCGTCACCATCGCACAACTAACTTTGCCTTCCTCGGCAGGGTGGGCGGTTCTGCTGCTCAGGCATCTTGCTGCCGGGCGTGCATCATCGCTGCCGATCGCCGCCTGAGGATACTGACGCAGCACTCGTCGACCGGCGCCAAGCCACGTGGTTGATCGCATCCGTCATCCGGGCAACTGGACTCGATGCCTATAACAGCTGATCCCACGGCTCTCTTCGGCGCAGTCGGCGGCCCGTCACCATCGCACAACTAACTTTGCCTTCCTCGGCAGGGTGGGCGGTTCTGCTGCTCAGGCATCTTGCTGCCGGGCGTGCATCATCGCTGCCGATCGCCGCCTGAGGATACTGACGCAGCACTCGTCGACCGGCGCCAAGCCACGTGGTTGATCGCATCCGTCATCCGGGCAACTGGACTCGATGCCTATAACAGCTGATCCCACGGCTCTCTTCGGCGCAGTCGGCGGCCCGTCACCATCGCACAACTAACTTTGCCTTCCTCGGCAGGGTGGGCGGTTCTGCTGCTCAGGCATCTTGCTGCCGGGCGTGCATCATCGCTGCCGATCGGCGCCTGAGGATACTGACGCAGCACTCGTCGACCGGCGCCAAGCCACGTGGTTGATCGCATCCGTCATCCGGGCAACTGGACTCGATGCCTATAACAGCTGATCCCACGGCTCTCTTCGGCGCAGTCGGCGGCCCGTCACCATCGCACAACTAACTTTGCCTTCCTCGGCAGGGTGGGCGGTTCTGCTGCTCAGGCATCTTGCTGCCGGGCGTGCATCATCGCTGCCGATCGCCGCCTGAGGATACTGACGCAGCACTCGTCGACCGGCGCCAAGCCACGTGGTTGATCGCATCCGTCATCCGGGCAACTGGACTCGATGCCTATAACAGCTGATCCCACGGCTCTCTTCGGCGCAGTCGGCGGCCCGTCACCATCGCACAACTAACTTTGCCTTCCTCGGCAGGGTGGGCGGTTCTGCTGCTCAGGCATCTTGCTGCCGGGCGTGCATCATCGCTGCCGATCGCCGCCTGAGGATACTGACGCAGCACTCGTCGACCGGCGCCAAGCCACGTGGTTGATCGCATCCGTCATCCGGGCAACTGGACTCGATGCCTATAACAGCTGATCCCACGGCTCTCTTCGGCGCAGTCGGCGGCCCGTCACCATCGCACAACTAACTTTGCCTTCCTCGGCAGGGTGGGCGGTTCTGCTGCTCAGGCATCTTGCTGCCGGGCGTGCATCATCGCTGCCGATCGCCGCCTGAGGATACTGACGCAGCACTCGTCGACCGGCGCCAAGCCACGTGGTTGATCGCATCCGTCATCCGGGCAACTGGACTCGATGCCTATAACAGCTGATCCCACGGCTCTCTTCGGCGCAGTCGGCGGCCCGTCACCATCGCACAACTAACTTTGCCTTCCTCGGCAGGGTGGGCGGTTCTGCTGCTCAGGCATCTTGCTGCCGGGCGTGCATCATCGCTGCCGATCGCCGCCTGAGGATACTGACGCAGCACTCGTCGACCGGCGCCAAGCCACGTGGTTGATCGCATCCGTCATCCGGGCAACTGGACTCGATGCCTATAACAGCTGATCCCACGGCTCTCTTCGGCGCAGTCGGCGGCCCGTCACCATCGCACAACTAACTTTGCCTTCCTCGGCAGGGTGGGCGGTTCTGCTGCTCAGGCATCTTGCTGCCGGGCGTGCATCATCGCTGCCGATCGCCGCCTGAGGATACTGACGCAGCACTCGTCGACCGGCGCCAAGCCACGTGGTTGATCGCATCCGTCATCCGGGCAACTGGACTCGATGCCTATAACAGCTGATCCCACGGCTCTCTTCGGCGCAGTCGGCGGCCCGTCACCATCGCACAACTAACTTTGCCTTCCTCGGCAGGGTGGGCGGTTCTGCTGCTCAGGCATCTTGCTGCCGGGCGTGCATCATCGCTGCCGATCGCCGCCTGAGGATACTGACGCAGCACTCGTCGACCGGCGCCAAGCCACGTGGTTGATCGCATCCGTCATCCGGGCAACTGGACTCGATGCCTATAACAGCTGATCCCACGGCTCTCTTCGGCGCAGTCGGCGGCCCGTCACCATCGCACAACTAACTTTGCCTTCCTCGGCAGGGTGGGCGGTTCTGCTGCTCAGGCATCTTGCTGCCGGGCGTGCATCATCGCTGCCGATCGCCGCCTGAGGATACTGACGCAGCACTCGTCGACCGGCGCCAAGCCACGTGGTTGATCGCATCCGTCATCCGGGCAACTGGACTCGATGCCTATAACAGCTGATCCCACGGCTCTCTTCGGCGCAGTCGGCGGCCCGTCACCATCGCACAACTAACTTTGCCTTCCTCGGCAGGGTGGGCGGTTCTGCTGCTCAGGCATCTTGCTGCCGGGCGTGCATCATCGCTGCCGATCGCCGCCTGAGGATACTGACGCAGCACTCGTCGACCGGCGCCAAGCCACGTGGTTGATCGCATCCGTCATCCGGGCAACTGGACTCGATGCCTATAACAGCTGATCCCACGGCTCTCTTCGGCGCAGTCGGCGGCCCGTCACCATCGCACAACTAACTTTGCCTTCCTCGGCAGGGTGGGCGGTTCTGCTGCTCAGGCATCTTGCTGCCGGGCGTGCATCATCGCTGCCGATCGCCGCCTGAGGATACTGACGCAGCACTCGTCGACCGGCGCCAAGCCACGTGGTTGATCGCATCCGTCATCCGGGCAACTGGACTCGATGCCTATAACAGCTGATCCCACGGCTCTCTTCGGCGCAGTCGGCGGCCCGTCACCATCGCACAACTAACTTTGCCTTCCTCGGCAGGGTGGGCGGTTCTGCTGCTCAGGCATCTTGCTGCCGGGCGTGCATCATCGCTGCCGATCGCCGCCTGAGGATACTGACGCAGCACTCGTCGACCGGCGCCAAGCCACGTGGTTGATCGCATCCGTCATCCGGGCAACTGGACTCGATGCCTATAACAGCTGATCCCACGGCTCTCTTCGGCGCAGTCGGCGGCCCGTCACCATCGCACAACTAACTTTGCCTTCCTCGGCAGGGTGGGCGGTTCTGCTGCTCAGGCATCTTGCTGCCGGGCGTGCATCATCGCTGCCGATCGGCGCCTGAGGATACTGACGCAGCACTCGTCGACCGGCGCCAAGCCACGTGGTTGATCGCATCCGTCATCCGGGCAACTGGACTCGATGCCTATAACAGCTGATCCCACGGCTCTCTTCGGCGCAGTCGGCGGCCCGTCACCATCGCACAACTAACTTTGCCTTCCTCGGCAGGGTGGGCGGTTCTGCTGCTCAGGCATCTTGCTGCCGGGCGTGCATCATCGCTGCCGATCGCCGCCTGAGGATACTGACGCAGCACTCGTCGACCGGCGCCAAGCCACGTGGTTGATCGCATCCGTCATCCGGGCAACTGGACTCGATGCCTATAACAGCTGATCCCACGGCTCTCTTCGGCGCAGTCGGCGGCCCGTCACCATCGCACAACTAACTTTGCCTTCCTCGGCAGGGTGGGCGGTTCTGCTGCTCAGGCATCTTGCTGCCGGGCGTGCATCATCGCTGCCGATCGGCGCCTGAGGATACTGACGCAGCACTCGTCGACCGGCGCCAAGCCACGTGGTTGATCGCATCCGTCATCCGGGCAACTGGACTCGATGCCTATAACAGCTGATCCCACGGCTCTCTTCGGCGCAGTCGGCGGCCCGTCACCATCGCACAACTAACTTTGCCTTCCTCGGCAGGGTGGGCGGTTCTGCTGCTCAGGCATCTTGCTGCCGGGCGTGCATCATCGCTGCCGATCGCCGCCTGAGGATACTGACGCAGCACTCGTCGACCGGCGCCAAGCCACGTGGTTGATCGCATCCGTCATCCGGGCAACTGGACTCGATGCCTATAACAGCTGATCCCACGGCTCTCTTCGGCGCAGTCGGCGGCCCGTCACCATCGCACAACTAACTTTGCCTTCCTCGGCAGGGTGGGCGGTTCTGCTGCTCAGGCATCTTGCTGCCGGGCGTGCATCATCGCTGCCGATCGCCGCCTGAGGATACTGACGCAGCACTCGTCGACCGGCGCCAAGCCACGTGGTTGATCGCATCCGTCATCCGGGCAACTGGACTCGATGCCTATAACAGCTGATCCCACGGCTCTCTTCGGCGCAGTCGGCGGCCCGTCACCATCGCACAACTAACTTTGCCTTCCTCGGCAGGGTGGGCGGTTCTGCTGCTCAGGCATCTTGCTGCCGGGCGTGCATCATCGCTGCCGATCGCCGCCTGAGGATACTGACGCAGCACTCGTCGACCGGCGCCAAGCCACGTGGTTGATCGCATCCGTCATCCGGGCAACTGGACTCGATGCCTATAACAGCTGATCCCACGGCTCTCTTCGGCGCAGTCGGCGGCCCGTCACCATCGCACAACTAACTTTGCCTTCCTCGGCAGGGTGGGCGGTTCTGCTGCTCAGGCATCTTGCTGCCGGGCGTGCATCATCGCTGCCGATCGCCGCCTGAGGATACTGACGCAGCACTCGTCGACCGGCGCCAAGCCACGTGGTTGATCGCATCCGTCATCCGGGCAACTGGACTCGATGCCTATAACAGCTGATCCCACGGCTCTCTTCGGCGCAGTCGGCGGCCCGTCACCATCGCACAACTAACTTTGCCTTCCTCGGCAGGGTGGGCGGTTCTGCTGCTCAGGCATCTTGCTGCCGGGCGTGCATCATCGCTGCCGATCGCCGCCTGAGGATACTGACGCAGCACTCGTCGACCGGCGCCAAGCCACGTGGTTGATCGCATCCGTCATCCGGGCAACTGGACTCGATGCCTATAACAGCTGATCCCACGGCTCTCTTCGGCGCAGTCGGCGGCCCGTCACCATCGCACAACTAACTTTGCCTTCCTCGGCAGGGTGGGCGGTTCTGCTGCTCAGGCATCTTGCTGCCGGGCGTGCATCATCGCTGCCGATCGCCGCCTGAGGATACTGACGCAGCACTCGTCGACCGGCGCCAAGCCACGTGGTTGATCGCATCCGTCATCCGGGCAACTGGACTCGATGCCTATAACAGCTGATCCCACGGCTCTCTTCGGCGCAGTCGGCGGCCCGTCACCATCGCACAACTAACTTTGCCTTCCTCGGCAGGGTGGGCGGTTCTGCTGCTCAGGCATCTTGCTGCCGGGCGTGCATCATCGCTGCCGATCGCCGGCTGAGGATACTGACGCAGCACTCGTCGACCGGCGCCAAGCCACGTGGTTGATCGCATCCGTCATCCGGGCAACTGGACTCGATGCCTATAACAGCTGATCCCACGGCTCTCTTCGGCGCAGTCGGCGGCCCGTCACCATCGCACAACTAACTTTGCCTTCCTCGGCAGGGTGGGCGGTTCTGCTGCTCAGGCATCTTGCTGCCGGGCGTGCATCATCGCTGCCGATCGCCGGCTGAGGATACTGACGCAGCACTCGTCGACCGGCGCCAAGCCACGTGGTTGATCGCATCCGTCATCCGGGCAACTGGACTCGATGCCTATAACAGCTGATCCCACGGCTCTCTTCGGCGCAGTCGGCGGCCCGTCACCATCGCACAACTAACTTTGCCTTCCTCGGCAGGTGAGAATCTGTATCTTTAAGTCTTGCTAGCGTCTATTCCTGCCGCCGACTGCAACAAGTGTATTCGCGAATTTTGTTTTCACTTTTGAACGTGCGTGTGCATTTAAATTTTGTTCTAAACTAGTCATGGCTGACAACGAGTGTATTGCATGTTTCAAACTTGTACCAAGTGATGGAGTGTTTATGATTTGCTCTTCATGTTCTCATGTTTACCATCTTGATGCGTGCTCCGGCATATCAGAGAGAACTTTCAAGTCAATGGGAATCGCAAAGCGCGAGAAATGGATCTGCCGCACATGCAGAAATCGCGAAAGTAGGTTAAGCCTTGAAGCGGGAGTCGAGGCGGTATCACCACCCGACGAAGGTTCCGTTTCCGCTCAACTAGAACAAATAAATAGAAAACTTGAGCTGCTGTACACCTTGAAGGCTAATGTGGATCGGCTCTGCGACCTTCCCGCTAAAGTGGATGACCTTCTTTCTTTGAAGCCATCCGTAGAGGCAATGAAAGAAACGATAAAGGGCCTACAAGAATCGGTCAAGAAGTATGAATCAATGATGGAACTCGTCACTGCAAACGATAAGGAAGTGACGTTACTTCGATCCGAAGTCGGTGTACTTCAGAACACTGTGACAGATCAAACTGCCATGATTGAACAGCTTCATGCGAACATAAATTCAACCGAACAATACAGTAGAAGATGCAATATGGAGATTCACGGTATTCCGTTCACGAGGAACGAAGATCTGAAGGCCACCATGCAGGACCTCGCAGGAAAACTTGATATCGGGAGCCATACCCCTGCAGACGTGGTAGCCTGCCACCGCCTGCGTTCGCGGCGCGAAGGGGAAGCCCCGATTCTGGTTCAATTCACTTCTGTCTCAGTAAAAGAACAATGGATGGGTGCTCGCAAGAAGTTAGTCACGCTCCCTCGATCCGAAAACCAACATAAAATATACCTTAACGACAACCTAACACGGTCAAACAAAGAACTCTTCTGGCAAGCTCGAACCAAGGGCAGAGAAAAATCTTACCGATTTGTATGGGTGAAGAACGGTACTATTTTTGCTAAAAAGGACGAGGGCTCTTCACCGGTGCGTATCGCTAGCACTAGGGATCTAGAAAGAATGATTTAGAAATGGATAGTACTGTAATAAATTCCGATTTCTCTTCGTTTCTCGACACCTTCCCTCCTAGTGCTGGCGCGCTTACGGTCCTTCACGTGAATATCAGAAGCATTAAAAAATATTGGGACGAATTCCAGCTCATTGTTGGCGCACTTGAGACCGCTGTCGATGTTTTCGTTCTAACAGAAATAAACGTTCGGGACGTGGGAGTCGCGCAAGGCCAATTTTCTTTACCTGGTTTTGAGACTTTTTTTCTAACTCGTAACGATTCTAGAGGTGGGGGAATAGCAGTTTATGTTAAAAATACATGGTCAACAGTTACATTACAAATCCCATTCAACTATGCAGAGTGTCTCTCATTAAAACTCTGTAAAAACAGCTTCGTAGTATCTCTTTTAGCACTTTATAGACCGCCCTCGGAAAGCGTACGTAATTTTTTAGATGAGTTAGACACGAACTTAAAAAATATAGTACCTACTGATAACCTCTGTATTGTAGGTGACATCAACATCGACCTTCTTAAACCTTCGAAATCTACTGTTTGTGATTATTTAAATATCCTTTCAAACTATGGTATTGAAAGTACAATTCAGGCACCTACCAGGGAGGAGTATTTTTCTGATAATTTAGTTATCTCCTGTTTAGATCATATTAATATTAGAAACTTAGGTGCTCCTAATAGATCCACCGTTATTACACAAAAGTTGGCAGACCACTATTTTGTTGCCTGTCGTCTCAGCTTTGATGTCATCTCTGAACCAGTAGAACAATCGCAAGTAACAGTCATTGATTCACGTCACTTTGATAGACTAATTTCTGCCTATAACTGGGATTCGCTCATTGAAAATTGCAACTATCAGGAAGCCTACTCAAAGCTGGTCGATATTCTTTCAAACTTTAAGACCATGAGCACAAAAATCGTTAATATAAAAAAACGAAGAAAGAATCGGCCATGGGTATCTACTGACGTCCTTTCCGCCATCAAAGAGAAAGATGTTTTATTGACACGGTGTCGTCGTTTTCCAGATAATAAAGAATTGAGATTGCAATATCAAAGTCAAAGGAATCGTGTCAATGCCCTTATCCGTTCCAGAAAACGTCAGCATTTCCACGAAAAGTTTTATCGCTCTCGTTTCGACGCTTCTAAAACTTGGGCCCTCGTAAATGAAGTAAAAGGATGCACTGCTGCTTCTATTGATGACACAATAAAAAAACATTTTAAATCTGATATGACATCGATTGCTGACAGTTTTAATCGCTTCTTCGCTTCGGTTTCGGGCGTATCGCATGATGAAGCCATTTCACCCATTAATCTGGAACTTCCATGTTCAGCATCTGCATTTCTACCGAACATGTCTATGGAAGAACTACGTACGATATTCTTTAATTTCAAGCCAAATAAAGCACCCGGGTCAGACAGTATCCGCGTTGGCGATATTCGGCGCAATTTCGAGGCCTTGGGCAATGTTTTACTATATATACTGAACGGGTGTATAAGCTTCGGAGTTATTCCTGTTGGTTTCAAAAATGCGATCGTTAGGCCACTTTACAAGGGAGGTAAGCGTGATGACGTCGAAAGCTATAGGCCCATATCTATTCTTCCCTGTCTGTCCTTGGCACTTGAAAAACATATATTAAATACAATGACTGCGTTTCTTGAAAAGTTTAGCTTGTTATCACCATCCCAATACGGCTTTATCACGGGGCGTGGCACCCAATCGCTCCTTGAGGAACTCGTGGACACATTAAACACAACTCTCGACAAAAATAAGTTTGCCTGCGCACTGTTTCTAGACGTCTCTAAAGCGTTTGACTCTATCAGTCATAAAATACTACTGAAAAAAATTTACGACTATGGTTTTAGGGGACCATTTTTTCAATATTCTTAAAGATTTTCTATCATGTCGTACGCAATATGTTTCACTTAGTAATGCCCGTAGTATTAGCGTCCTTTTGAAAGCAGGAGTACCTCAAGGATCTGTTTTGGCACCATTATTGTTCAATTTATACGTGAATGACCTCGCTAAAAGTGTTGCTGGATGTGAAATCTACCAGTACGCGGACGATACGTTGTTACTTTCACGCCATATAGATCTATCAAATGCAATTTCTTTATTACAAGACAATGCCACTCGGGTATTAGACTGGTTCGAAGCAAACTGTATTAAAGTGAACATTCATAAGACACAACTAATGCGTTTCAACAATCCCTTAAAGCGGAAATGCCCAGTCATTCCTTTCGTGTTCCATTCGTCGAAGTGCGCGCAGTGCACATGTACTCCGCTTCAGTTCAATCAAACAATCAAGTATCTAGGAATTTATTTTGATAGTGATTTATCTTGGGACTCTCATCTCAGTTACATTGCCAAAAGATTGCGAAGTGTCTCATGCATGTTATATTCTACTAAAACGTTTCTACCTTTTCCAATTCGAAAGATGATAGTCAACGCGCTTGCTTACGGTTTATTGCGCTATGGAATTACTGTTTATGCCAACTGTTCTATGCTCTGGCACAACAAAATTGACACTATTTTAAAAAGTATTCTGAAGGGAGTAGCGTACACCTCTCTGTCGACGCCAAGTGATGAGTTGTTTGAGTCTTTGTGTCTACCTCGTTTTTCAGCCCTATTTAAAAGATGTGTAATTAACAAACATTACTGGTTAAGTTCCTTTAAGACACCCCGTGTTCTAGCACGCAATCTGAGAGAAGGTGAACGCTTCGTCATTCCGCGTGTTTATACGAAGTATGGAAAACGTCATCGCTCATTTTATGTCCCTGATCTGTTTAACAGCTTACCAGATTTGTTTTTAGATATTGATTCAAAGCGACAATTAAAAAAGCTTTAAGGACAATATGCTAAAGCGATATTTCCTGTGTCATGTGTTTAAATCTTCTCGTCCCATTTTTCAGCTTCCTTCGTTCGTCTGTTCTGTATATTATGAACCAACAAACTCAGAATTTAGTTTTACTTTGGTTTATCTTGCTAAAGGTACAGTTCCTTGATGCTTTCAATGGCTTTCCATCAGTTGGTGATATAACCTGCAACTTCGGCATCGGGTTTCTTTTGTTGTGTCTTCTGTGGTTTTCTCTCATTTGTGGTTATGTGACAATATCTTGCAAGTGTTTGATCCATTTTGTTTAATATTTCTCCAATAATTGGAATGTTGTTTTGAACTTATCATTTTGCATATTAGACTGTGCTTTATAATATTTCTGTTATTTTACGCCGCTGCCGGGTCCAGTCCCACAAGCCGCTATTGGCTTTTGACGGACCCGCATTCACATGTATTGAATTGAAAGCTGCAATAAAATGATTGAT